>JAIPRM010003591.1:0-25588 GCA_025469315.1 Stegophylla sp. TES_Ste_2020
CGAAAATTTTTTTTTTCTTTTATTATTAATTTCCTTTGTTCAGAATCGTTTTACTGAAGAAATGATTTATCGTTTCTTTAAAATTTAATACGCCCGTCAAGATAATACCACCCGTCGTGCAAAGTACACCCATCGTGCGAAGTATGTCCGGCTTTTTTTTTTTTTTTTTGGAAAAAACTACCCAAAATTTGACAAAAACAACTCGGAAACCATCACTTTTTAATCAGTACTATATAATTTGATGGCAAATTTGGTGTAATTGGATGAATTTTACACGATTTTGGCAACACTGGGTATAATTTTATAGTCCAATAAAAAATGTTTCAAAAAACTTCTTGAAAACCATGTAATATTTTTGGACGAATATTATTTGAATAATTAATTCCACTTTGCAAATTTACGTATAAAAATATTATATTCTTATAAGTTTATTGTTGAACTGTACAAAGTCCTGTAAAAACCGTTACAATCAGTGTTTTGTGAAACATAACAAAAAAAATGGAAAAAATTTGTATTCGATTTCTGGTCAATCTGGCGCTTACATTCAACATGGCGGATTCAGAATTTATTCTGTGATCGTGGTACGAAAAAAAGACGATTGTTTCTCGAATTTAAAGTCACAATTTTAACGTTTATCTCGCTCAGGAGATCTCTGGACAGAATAATTCACCGTTAATTAATTTACGAATAAAAGCTGATATCCAAGGAGACGACGTTCATTCGACTTAATTACAAATTTCATTACCGTCAGAAAACCACATATTGCATTTTACTAGTTTAGACAGAAGTTTAGTTCTGTTTAAGATTTCAATTCGTCGACGAAAATCCAATTAGAGGTGAGACAAGAGAAATTTCCCCTTTGGAAACGACAATTAATATTTTAGATTCTGAACGAAGTGAAGGATCTAGTATTTTTACTATGATGTTTATTTTTTTTTCTGTGTACAACTTTTCGTATGGAAATACTTGTCCAAAAGTTTCGATCAGTAACTTTTTGAAACCGGATTTGCCTCTAGGTGGTACTTTAGAGAAGTCATTTTTTGAATTTCTCAATTTTTCTTCAATTTTTTTTCTTTGGAAAAAACTACCCAAAATTTGACAAAAACGACTCGGAAATTATGATTTTTTGATCCGAACTATATCAAAATATAAACATAGATAGAAAATAATATCAGAAAGATTTTGGAAATGTAAAAAAAAAACATTTTGGACATTTTTCTAACATTTTTTTTCTCGTTTATTTCTCATTGATTTATCGTTTCTTTAAAATTCAATACAAACCCATCAAGAGAATACCACCCATCGTGCGAAGTATGGCCGGCTTTTTTTAATTCGGAGCGGTTTGCGTTTACAAAAATCTAAAAGCTATGTTACAAACAAAATCGATAAGAGGAAAATTCGCGCACTGTAAACGAATTTCTTAATTCAAAGTCGTTTATTTCACATTAAGTTTATATTATATGGACATAGTTTTATAAATCTTCAACGACTGTATGAAACATATTATTTGCTCTCAGAAGGGTTAAAACTGCAGAAAGAATGTTTCGGACACACGCCGTTATAAAAGATCATTTAGATCGTTTTACAATTGTTTTGTTTTTTTTTTTTTTTTTTTTATCAATGATTGTTGAAACTAATTGTGTACTCTTATAAAGTTTAAATGAAAAAAATAATAATAATAATAATAATTTCTCTCTACGGCGTACGTTTTTTACACCGTACTATTTTGGACTTAAGTCGCACTGCCTTTGCACCACGGGTGGTGTATAGTCCAATTGAAATATCTGTCAAGTCATATTACGTCGTCGGAGAGATATAAAAACTGTTTTTTTTTTTTTTTCTATTTTGTTTTTACCGATTTTTCCACGCAACGAGAATCAGACATTGAGTTTAGTAAAAAAAAAAAATAATAATAATAATAATAAAAATACTACTCGTGGTAGAGTACTCGTGACGACGTATTTTATTAGGTTACGTTTATAGTTCTGTTAGTTTAGATGAATCATCAATGACGTAAGCCAGAAAAAAGGAAAGGAAATTCCTAAGATCAAATATTGCGTAAAACATAAAACCTAAACGAGTTATCTCATACGTGTAAACCGAAGTCAAATATTTAAGAGGATAAAGCCTCTTATCAATATTCATCCTGCCCCAAAATATGTCATAATCGGCTGATATTTGGTGGATAAATATGCGATAGAAGTTTGAAGTGAAATGACTAGCGTCCGTCCCACCCCTAGCCCTAGCACAAAAATGAAAATAAAAATTAGGTTAGGTTTATTGGCTAATAGTTTACTTGACTTACTAAGGGAAAGTTATAACTTACTATCGAAAGTAAAATGATTGTCAAAAATGAAAGAGAAAAACTCTTTAAAATGTGATTTTATCGAAGAACACCCTATAGATTAATTATTGTTTATCAGGAAATAATAGTTTTAATCGTTTTGAATTTCAATAAATGAATTTAATTTAAAATTACTATTACCACAGGGTTTTACGTAATTATTAGGTACTGACCGAATTTGTATTTATAACTGTCCTTTTTTTAATCCACAACGTATACCCACAAAGGTTAGAAATGTCCGTTGACGCGAGAGCTCTGTTGCCACTTAATATAAATCAAGACACAGATAACACAACGTGCAATGACGATTTTATTTAGTTATTAATATTATTAAAATTAAAAATTTATTAAAAAATTGTTTTCGTTATAATGAAGTGTTGTTCGTTGTTGATTTAGGTAAAAAACGAAACAACTAGTTAATACATCTCTAAACAGACTTTTTCAAAAAACCAGACGTTTTTCTTTTCACTACTTATCTATCGGCTAACCTCTAAATAACTGACACTTTTATGGCATTTCGGTTTTTTGATTTTGACAATTGTTATTGTTATTTCGAAACAAGATATAGAAGTCTACATTATTAAGTTATATTTTGTTACTACAATAATACTATTGTAGTTTAAGTTACCCGTCCTGTCATTAAAATGTTATCGCGTCAATGAAAATATTTTTCTAGTTTATGTCATGTAATCATTTTTTCTATCTAAATACAAAACAAATTCTTTATTTTTCAGCTCAGCCACACGCGTCAAATCCCTTAAACACACTAAAGTAACTGAATTTTCGCAACACGTTCGTTTTTACCTCAAAATTATTTTTATTTAACTCTCAATCAATTTTTAAAAAATAGTTAATTCTTATACTTACATAATTAAATAGCGATCATGGTTACATTCGTACATTTAACGTTCGAACATACGGCATTCGAACACATTACCCATTCACAGATCTATACTAAATAAACGGTCGGATTTGGGATAAAAATAAATATAAGTTTACAGCAGTTTAGAAAAAGGCCAAAAATCAAACTTTCAAAATCATTTAATTTGAAAGATGGATTTAATCTATTATTTTCAATTTAATAAAAATGTCCTTAACTGTAATAATTTGAAAAATTGTAAATTTACTAAATTCAAATTTATTATTTTATCGCTACTTGTAATATTCTAAAAACTAAATTTGAGCCCTTCTTCTGACAACGTTTCAATTATTAATTTATTATCATTTTTATAAAACTAAAAACACAATTCTTAGAATAAATTGTGTATAATCGGGTGGTCGGTATGTGTATACTCTCACTTTCTCAGTCAATTTTCTTATTTTTTTTTTTTTTTTAAATACCTACTTAAAAAACTGCAAATTCTCTCCTCCGGTGAACACATTTCAGTTTTATTATTTTCTCGGTGCATGGTGTTTCGCCGGAATCGAAATTCCCAAACGGTATTTTTTCCGAAAGCCGTTTTCCCCACAGCTATTCTTCCGGAAATTAAAAAAAATAATAATAAATCCGAGAAAAATTCTGAAAAGTCATAAATATTTATTACAAATTTTCGAAAACCGCTTTTGAAATCCTTTAATGCTACTACTATGTGTGTATAAATTTTACAAAACAATATTATGCGCGTGATTGATCACCAATCATCCTGAACTTGGTGTCAAAATCAGCAGCGACGGACATTATCCGCCTTTGGAAATGCCGTCATTTTCATTTTGGTCCCGAAATGTGGTGACCGCGATTAAATAAAAGACAAAAATGTGACAAACAAATTCGGTCGAACTCTATTCGAGAAAAAAATCCTTCCAAAATGTTATATAATAACTTTTATATTTTCTTTTGCTATAGCGATTAAATTTCGTGAATATTTCTTATACCTATGCATTTATAAGAAAAGTGTGTACTTCGCTCGTCGGGTGGGATTCTCTTGACGGGTGTATTGAATTTTAAACAAAACGATAAATCGTTTCTTCAGCAATACGATTCTGAACGAAAGACGTCATGAGAAAGATGTCCAAAATTTATTTTTCACATTTTCAACATTTTCTTGCGCCAAAATCTTTCTTATATTATTTTCTACCTATGTTTAAATTTTCATTTAGTTCGGATCAAAAAATTATGGTTTCCGAGTCGTTTTTGTCAAATTTTTCCAAAAAAAAAAATTGAAGAAGTGAGAAATTTAAAAAATGATCTATTTTAAGTACCATTTAGAGACAAATCCGGTTTCAAAAAGTTATTGATCGAAACTTTTGGACAAGTGTTTCCATATGAAAAGTTGTACATAGAAAAAAAAATAAACATCATTGTAAAAACACTAGCTTCTTTTATATAATATTTGGTTTACTTTTAAACGCATTTAGTGTTTGAAAGATGGAAGATTTTTTTTTTTTTTTTGCTTTAATCTTATTACTTTTGACTTAATAACGAAGTCCTATATCACAATAGTTTGGAAAAATTTTAATTCACCTAATTCAACGTTTTTTTTTCTCTCCATAGTTATTTATTCTAAAAACCAAACAAAGCCTTCTGCTTTGATAGCGTTTCAAACGATTTATCATTTATTCAAAAAGGCAACACGTCCACACCAAGAGTATCCTCCGGTCGAGTAACGAAGAATGGGAGATTGTAAACTCTCCTAAAAGTAATTTTTTAAATTCCCCTGATAGTAAACTCCCCTAAAAATTATTTTACTACTGTATTACTATGATGGAAACTCCCCTAAAATTATTTTGCTTCTGTAATGTTCATAATATGTAAACTCCCCTAAAAAAGGTATTCGATTTTTATCAATTCCAAAGTTTGACTTGACAAGTAGTGGTTAACATAATGATCGATTTTTCTTGTGGAATTTTGATCGAATTTTGATATCGATCGATAAATTATTAAAATAGATGTTCAATGTCTGTTATCAATGCTTATATTATGATATGATACGTGTTATTGAATAAATATCAACATTACATTTCAGGTATTTTTCCATAGTATTAAATTATATTAAATATCTATGTCTAATTTTCTGGTTGTTAGATTTTATAAGCAATTATGGATTTTAAACACTTATTGGATCTAATATAATAACTTATTGGTCACTATAACATAAAATAATAATTGGCTATAATTGCTATAATTTCTGATAATAATTGAATACGAGTACATTTTTAGTAGAATCTACTTGGAAGTAATTTTTAGTGGCAAAATATTATTTTAGGGGAGTTTACATACGAGTATTAGGGTGGTAAAATAAATTTTAGGGGAGTTTACTGTTTGATAAGAGAAATAAGATAAGAATTTTCATTTTTAGATGAGTTTACATAATATGCCCCGAAGAATATCCCAACAATCCCTGCCCGGTGACCGCGCTCAGTCAAAACTCTGGGCATTTCGGCGTGCTCGTACACACCACCTATAGCGTAAAATAATTAAATGTATGGGCACAATACATGCATACATATATATATATATATATATGAAGAGAAACGGCAAGATGTGTCAACGAGGAGGGTCGGGGTCGTGTGTGTGTGTGTGTGTGTGGTATACAAGTGCCTTTGCGTCGTCGTATATTCAAATAATAATAATAATAATATGTACGGAACACAGAGAGCGAAACAATAGTCGACGGGCGTCAGTGGCAAATGTTTTCGCATAATGGCTGCTAGCTGTGTGGACACATTTCCCCCATTGATACGGCGGCGGCGGTAGATATGTGTGTGTGTGTGTGTGTGTGTAAAGTGAGAGTGTGTGTGTGATAAGGGAAGTCGTGGGCGAATCGATCTCGCATTTATATAGTATTGTGTAAATTGTGCATAATAATAATAATAATAATAATAATAATATGTGTAAGCGTAGTAGTGATAGTCGCGTCGTACATACTGACGTGTATTGTAATAAAAACAGTGGTTGAGAGAATATCGACATTTCCGTTTTACACTTCCGACGACGACGACGCACAGTGCAGGGGGATGAAATGCATTCGTAGCTTGCCAAAAGTCAATTTTTGAAAAACTATCATAATTCGTCAATTATCATAAATTATTTTTCCCCACAACATTTGCAGTGGCGCACCCAAGGGAGGGGCTTTGGGGCCATAGCCCCGCCCAAAATTTCGTTTATTTAAATTTATAAATAATAAAAATCATTGATTTCTCAAAAATATATTACAATTTTGCTATTTTTGCAATTAAACTATTGAGAATTTCGAAAAATAACGTCTAACCGTACTATCTAAAGACGAAATGTGATTCATTAAGTTGTAGGTTGAAACTTTTGTTCAAGTATTTCTATAAAAAAATGTGTATACAGAAAAAAAAATAAAAAATTAATTATAAATATCCTTGTCAAAACACTAGCTTTATAGCTCCACTCAGAATCTAAAATTATTACTATGGATAGATTTTTTTGGGTAATACAGGTAGTATGTGGTACCTTGTTGTGATAATAAATAAAATCGTTAAAAATTAATGATATTTGTGCATTTGAGTGTGAGGAAAAGTAAGAAAAAATGTAAGCCCCCCCCCTCCAAAAAAAATCCTGAGTGCGCGCCTGAACATTTGTGATGTCTTCATAATAATTTTGAGTTACATATCCACGAATCACACGACTTTGACTACCTAATATTATACAAAATTTGCTTGATATTAATTAATTCGATAATAAACAACTTTGAAGTTTATTTTTGACATTTTATCCCACTGTAATCAACATAATGTTACTATATATTAATTTAATCATATATTTAAATATATTTTTGTGTACAAATTATGTTTTTATATTTTTTTTAGAATTAAATAATTATTATTTATGAAAAATTAATGCATATTACATTTTCAATAGGCTGTGAATTAAATTTAACTCATTTTAACACTATCAGACCTATTTCAATTTAAAAAAAATCATGTTCTCACATTTAAAATGAACCAGAATTTGTTTGCATCTATCTGGTGGCCACTCTTAATTTGAGAGGCTTTTTATAAAAATATTCACAAAGCTCGCACGACAGGCAGATCACTAAACTAATAGCTCCATATCTACGATTCGGCCAATTATATTCATTAATAATCGTTATCGCCACGTCTCAGGTACAGGTGATTAAGTATATTTTATCATACAAAGGTATTTTCACTTTAAAGTGGAACCAAATTAAGTAATATTGTCGCATATTTGTACAAAAATTAAAATTTGTGTTACTCAAACCGTACCAATCACTACACAATCAATGCGAAATTTGTGTGTTTAACGGTCTTACAAACATTTAAATTGATGTAATATATAACTTTTAAAAAAATTTAAAAATAGTACACCCCTACTGCTCCCTTAATTAACGATCAAATAAAAAAATTGCTACAAAATTTGGATTCAGCATCGTTCAAAATTCTGAGCATCCTTATTATTCTGAGCGGAACTTCAACTGTTACACCACATTAATGATTATCGGTTTTGAAGCGTTCAACTTAAATTTTGAACTAAAAACTATTCGGTTACATACGAAAATTCCCTTAATGAATACTCCTTTAAATAATTTCAAATTACAAATAAATATAAACGTCGTAATACAATAAAATGAACCATCGTAAATCAACATTTATTCACTATATGAACTTCTCCACCGAGGTAACATATTTATTTCATAAAAACCAGTTGAACCGATTTTATTTTGTGTACATTAAAACGTGTAATTTTAGATGAAACTAACGAATTCTGTCAAAATGCTTTTAAACTGTTATTGAGAAAAAAGTTGACTTCGAGATTTTTTTAGATCAATTAGATTATAGATATATGTGAGTGAGGTCATATTACATTTTCAGGTCAAGAATTAAAAAAAAACCAACCAATTATTTTTTACATGCGTTTAAATGTGTGTAATTTTATGTAAAACTAATGAATTCCGTCAATTTGCTAACTTTAAATGGTTAGAATATAAAAATTTGACTTGTGATTTTCTAGATATTTTTTTTAGTACTGTTAGTACATTTTTTCAAAATTAGTCAAATGTTTTTGAAATTTTTATCACGTATGCACGTGACTATCTTAAGTTATAGGTGAAAGTTTCAGCTTTCTAGCTTCGTTATTTTTTATGTTATTTTAGAAAACTAAAATTGAATTTATGAAAATTCCGGTTATGACGAATTTTACAGTATTTTACCGTTTTTTGTCAATTTTTTAATAGTTTTACTTTACCCATAGGAAAAGTATTAAGAAATTTGAAAAATTACCTCTCAAAAGTACCATCTAGGTGTGATTTTGGATCTATAAAGTTACTGATCGAAACCTTTGGCTAAGTATTTTTATACGAAAAATAAATAAAAATAAACATAAGCTTTTCCGTTTCACTCAGAATCAAAGCCTGACATACTTCGCACCGTATATGTGTTCTTCGCTCATCAGGTGAGATACTCTTGATGGGTGCGTAAAATTATACAAAATTAATACAAAAAACGATAAAGCGTTTCTTCGATAGAACGATTCCAAGCGGAGCTTTAGATAATCATACAAAACGGTAGTTACATATTTATATAAGTTACATTCGTCGTTTATGAAACGCTATTGTTGAAATTTTCAAGATTTAAGCAATGTTGGCACTTTTCGTATAGGTAATAACGGAAAAGTTTGGGTGCATTTAATCAGTGCCGGATCTGGAACATTTGTCAGCCGGGATAAATAAAATTTTAACGCCCTGTGATACCCCCTTATTTATAATGCCTTTGATAAAAGCCTTTGATATCGAGGCGATCCTAAATACACGGCGCCCGGGGCAAGAACCACCTCTTACTCGTTCCCCTCCCTCTTGATCCGGCACTGCATTTAATTAAAACTTGAAAACGATTAATTTTGCCGTGTTTTGAAGTTTAAAGCTTTTATGATTGATAATTGATTTAAAAAGTTGACCTAAAAATGAGCAAGCTAGAACTTAATTTTCACCATTAAAAACAATAAATTTAATATGTCACGTTGTAATGAGGAAAATCTACCTGCTGTTCTTTGGATTAACTGTTACTATAATTCTAAAACGCTTCTAAAAAATTATTCGTCCAGCCAATATTCGAGCAAATTATGTCACGTTTTGGTAAAAGACATTGGCGGAAATAGAATAAAAATTTGGAGGGGGGGGGCTAAAATATTTATTTGTATGATTTAGCCGCCTTTAATAGTTTTAGTCTTACGTAATTAAAAAAAAAAAAAAAAAAAAATGTCGAGGGTCTTTGAATAGGTTTAAAAGGCCCTAAGCCGTCCCTATTTACTGAAAGAAAATTTCTACCGAATTATAAATAAAATGTTTTATATTGTTTTGGTTGAAAAACCCCATTATTTCACGTAAAAATGACCAGTTTCATGGTCAAATTCTAACTTTATGCAGTTATAAAACATAAGTTAATTTCCAATAACTAACGAAGAGATTTTTTTCAGATTCATTAACCACAAAAAAATGTAAATAGACACGTGTCAGATTTTCAACTAAAAATATAAAGAATTCCAAAATGTATTGGATAAAAACTTACCAACAACCAACGCTCGTGTTTATTTTATAACTGATTTATTATTATTCTATTTATTGATTTATTAATTTTTTTTTTTTTTTTTTTTGAATATTTCATAAGATCCCTAATAAAATAAAACCTAGTCGTTTTTACATAATATTATCGAATATTATAACCATACAATTTTGCTCCCTTATTACTGCTGTCATACCCAAAACAAAAACCAGACATACTACGCACGACGGGTGGGATTCTCTTGACGGGTGTATTTAATTTTAAGGAAACGATTCTAAACGAAGGAAGTTAATAATATAAAAAATAAATGAGAAAAAAAAATGTTAGAAAAATTGTTATCCAAAATTTTTTTTTTCACATTTCCAAAATTTTCTTGCGTCAAAATCTTTCTTATATGATTTTCTATTTATGTTTAAATTTTCATCATAACCCGGATCAAAAAATTATGACTTCCGAGTTGTTTTTGTCAAATTTTGGGTAGTTTTTTCCAAAAAAAAAAAAAAAAAATTGAAGAATTGAGAAATTCAAAAAATGACCTCTCCGGTTTCAAAAAACTATTGATCGAAACTTTTGGACATGTATTTCCATACGAAAAGTTGTACACAGAAAAAAAATAATCATCATTGTAAAAACACTAGCTTCTTCACTTCGTTCAGAATCTAAAACCACATAGAGGTAGACATAGAACACTGTTAGACATAATAAACATAATATGCACAGACATAGAACATAAAGATGGCTCACGCGGTCTTGCTTGGCTCGATAGACGGAATAAGATATCTAAACTTGGCAACGTCGCGTAAAGTAATGATCGCAATCGTTTGTTGTTCGCTTAAAAAAAAAAAAAAAAAAAAAAGGTAAAACGTTCGAAATCGGTTTTCACCCGAATAAAATAATACATTTTATCACTTCGTCTCACGAATTCGGAAACAAAAACACGCGGTTCGAAAAGTTTCCAGAACAAAAATCAGAACGTCAGAATTCCTTTTGCTATTGGTGTAAAAGAAACGAATTCAAAATTGAGTTCAAGTATATATTTTTTACAAAAGAGGAACTAATCTACGTGTAAAATAATTTAATATGACATCACATTATTATTTTTGTAAATTTTTGATTTCCGTGAAACGGAATATCCAAAAATGTCAGAAAAAACTTTTGCCATTTGCTCCCTTTTACTGTCTCGTGAATTTTTTTTGGTACGACCCATTTTGGTCATTTTTTTTTCAACTTTGGCGACCCACAACAATAACCAAATGTTCTTTTTGTTTTTTCGCTTGAATAAGATACTGAATAATAAAAAAAAAACATTCTGTATTTAAATTTTTATCGAACAATATGTACAACTGTTAAATAATTCTAATTATTCATTTATTTATTACAAAAAATGTGTGATAAATATTTAAAATGTATTACAAAAAAAGAAAAAATGTATATTTTATAAAAAGTCGGACATACTTCACTCCATACGGATTCTTCACTCAAAAAAAATTTCTTCACCAGAAACATTTTTCATATAATTATCTGCAGTCTGTATTTAAATATATTATATAAAGTTTCAATTGCATTTTTGTCTAATTTAGGACTGTTTTTCTCAAATTTTGAATAAATATTGAGAATTTTGAATAATTAACACCGAAAACAATAAAAATCATTGTAAAAAAACTAGCTTCTTCACTTCACTCAGAAACTAAAATTTAATCACGACCCACTTTTTGGTCGCGACCCACAGTTTGGGAACTTCTGATTTAGGCGAGCATTGCGAAAAAATAAAAATTGGGGGTCGCGATCAAAAAAATTTGAAAACCACTGTCGTAGACTACAGAGAGCAAAAAAGGCAGTGCGTTTTTTATTCTTTTTTACTACCCGGAGGTGTTGTCATCGAGTGGTTCACAAACTGTGCTGTGCACTTTCCCTGCAGGAAGACTCGAGCACTTAAAAAAATAGTAATTCCCAACCGGGATGAGATAAACTCGGTGTACTGGAAGAAAAGAAAAATCAGAGGAATTTTTTCGAATAAAATCTTTATTATAATTCAGCCCTAAGTTCGTGCTTGTCGACAGTTTTATTTGATCTTTTTAACTCTTTTTTTTTTTTTTTACATCAATCCCTTTTTCTCGATCACAAATCCCTGATTAATATGGACGCGTATGGTGACGCGTAGTGAATAATTCTCACGTAGAAGGGTGACATGAATCATAAAAGACGACTTAAAAGAGCGGGACGCGATGTAAATATTTTTCGCACATCCGATGACTCAATTCAAAGGAAGGGTTGAAGGGCTTTTCAGAGATTTATTTTTGCAATTTTTTTTTTTTTTTTTCATTTTAATCGTTCGTTTAACGACTTCATAATGGAAAATTTGGAAATTTAAAATATCGTCTAAAGATATTTGTTTCCTCCTATGGTTTGATTTAACAGGTTTTTTTGGATTTTTCATTGCAGTTTTTTTGAACATTTAATGATTTTGATACATCTTTATCCTAATATCATTGCTGTGAAGCTTCGCCTAAACTACCAATCAAGATCGCATTCGTTTCGTAAATTTTGTCATGTATATATATGTATATATATACTCTGTAATTTATTTCTATTTTGGTGTGATGATGGCGAATCATACAGCCAAAAAAAAAAAAAAAAACATATGCTTGTCAGTCAATACATCAAGTCAAGTTTTCTAAATTTGAGTTATGTTATAAAATAAAAAATATAAATTACCTGATAAATCATAAACTAAAAAAAAAAAAAAAAAAAAATTGTACATGTTATTTTAACGGAAAAACGACTATTCTGAGGATATTTTTGAAGCATTTTTTATGAAAAATTACGTGTGAGGGGCCCCAAAGCATTGAATTATTGTTGTGGATTATAAAATAATGTTTTTAACTAATAATATATGCTAAATTACAATCCTACTCCCTAATAAATTAAACGTTTAATGATAATAATTTCTGTTGATTTTATTTTACAAATTATTGTTTTTTCTTAAAATGTGATTATACTTATAATATTTAACTTAAAAAAAAAAAATCAGCCGACGTGAAATTTTCAAAATCTAGCGCTCTATAGTAATAATAAACAGAATACAAATTTTGATGGCATTTACTTTTTTTTTTTCGATTGGTCTTAAAGCAATATCAGCTTCATATTCGATTTGTACTATACTTAATAATGAAATGCACGAAATTCTATTTTGATTTTTTTTTTTATTGTTTTTTGCGTTTTTTTTTTAAGTATTTTTTTGCCTTTTAATAACATTTTTGAAAAAATGTATTCTATACAAACGCACAATTGATTTTATCTCATAATGTTCTTTTTTTGTCATCTAAATTTATTTATGTTATCATGTACTTGATTATCTTTTTTTTTTTTTAATATTATTATTTAAACTTATGTATTTTTTCTCTGTAATTTTTTTTAAATGCTTCATATCTTGTAAATTACCAATGTAACTTTATAAAGATTTTGTTTGGCCTAATAAGTAATGTAAATTATTTTATAAAAGTGTAAGAACTCTTGCCCCCCCCCCACGAGTTTTCTCATGAGGACCCAGTATTCAATATATGAATTTCAAATAAATAAATAAATAAATATTACATAAGACAAACAATACGATTATTATTTCAGTATAATTTAGTTTTAGAACTCCTGATATTTTAAAATTGTAACGGTCACCGTCGGCCAAGATGAATGACGACGGGTTGTAACATTGATAACGATATTGCGTGTTTTAAAAATAATTCCTTATGATACTTTTTTAATTCGGGGTCGCCACTCTTTTAGAATTAAAAAATTCCCTGACTTTCTCAGGTTTTCCAGAAAAAAAATCAAATTTTTCCATAATCAAATTTTTATTATCATTTAACACACGTAGAAAAAAAAAATAAAAATTATGAGTCAGTTATTTCGGTTTTTTTAAATTTTTAAAACTTTAATAGATTAGTACAACAACGACCAATAACAGCGATAGAAATACATAGAGTAAAGAATAAAATTAAGTAGAAATACACACGGATTAAATATTTTAAACCAAGGACTGTCTATTTTGGTTGTATTAAACACTGTAATAACAGGGTACAATAATAACAATTAAGAGTGACCACTAGTAGAAAAATAAATTTCTTTAATGAAGTATTATTTAAATATTTTAAATGACGTAAATTGTTACGTTTTTTATATTTTATTGCCATAAAAAAACCTTAATTTGGTATCGATTGTAAAATTTCCAGGTTTTTCATATAATATTCTGAATTCCCCGACTTTTCCAGGTTTTCCGGGTTTCCAGAAAGAGTGGCAGCAACCCTGTTTATGTAAATAATTAAACAAAACAATTTTCAACCCCGTTGACAGACGCCGTTTTGAGTTTTTTCGTAATTCTCGAATGGTTTCATTGTTTTAGTTTTTTTAAATACTTTTCTAGTCCGTAGCCTAGTTGTACAAACAATGTGTCTTTAACTGACTTATTAACAAGGACAAGTATAGATATTTTCAGTTTTTTTTTTCCCCTGTATCAAATAGGGGTGTGCTTCGTCCCACCCTTCCCCTCGACCAACCCATGTATCCACAGCCTCCGGATGCTGAGTGGTAAAGTGTACCCCCCGCACGCACACACACACACACACACACACACACACACACACACGTGTACGTAATATAATTTATATATATATATATATAAATTGATAAAATGTACGCGCCGCGTTTGTGTGTATATAAATTAAGTTTCGCGCGACACTTGATCAATATCGCCAGCTTTTAATGGTCAGAAGGAATACGGGGGGGAAAAAAAAAAAAACGGGGGTTTTTATTTGTCGGGGAAATAAAGATAGAGAGGGAGAAAATCGAGTTCTTATAATACACCACACAGCGAGTGTGACGTCACGAGAGTGAACGACGATGGCGTCACTGCAGCAATGGCCACGGCCGGTACAAACTCGATTTTTCCTTTAAATCCCGTTGAAAAACAATTTTTTCACCCACACTTCACCGCCCCTCCCTCCTCATCGCCATGGTTTCGTCGTTCTGTGGCGGGGGGGAGGGGGGTCCCGCGTCGTAATGAGATTGTCAAAACCCGCGAGCAGGTCGGATTGTCGTAAATAACCGTATTAATAACGACGACGGAGTAACAATGAAAGTCGTCCGAAGAGAGAGTATCCCCTTCGCGCAATGACGACGCCACGTGATTAGTTATATTATTATTTCGTTTCGCTCGGAATCTTCTTTTTTTAGATTCCGGACGAAGTGAAGAAGCTAGTGTTTTTACAATAATGTTTATTATTACTATTTTTTTTCTGTGTACAACTTTTCATATAGAAATACTTGTCCAAAAGTTTCGATCAATAACTTTTTGAAACCGGATTCGCCTCTAGATTGTACTTTAGAGAGGTCATTTTTTTGAATTTCTCAATTCTTCAATGTTTTTTTTTTGGAAAAAACTACCCAAAATTTAACAAAAACAACTCGAAAACCATCATTTTTTGATCAGAATTTTATGAAAATTTAAACATAGATAGAAAATCTCATAAAAAAGATTTTGGCGCAAGAAAATTTTGAAAATATGAAAAAAAATTTTGGGCATTTTTCTAACATTTTTTTTTTTTTATATTATGAACTTACCTCGTTCAGAATCGTTTTATTGAAGAAATGATTTATCGTTTCTTTAAAATTAAATACACCCGTCAAGAGAATCCCATCCATCGTGCGAAGTATGTCCGGCTTTTTTTTCTTATGCTTCATTCCGTTTCGAAACGGTCAGCGTGCGGATGGAGTGACACCGCGTAGAGTTTTAAGCGCGAAAAGTGACCACCGATTTCGAAAATATTTGTTAATTTAACAACTTGTTGTCGCGTTTTTTTTCATCCCCGAACTCCATTTCGAGTTGTATTCAAAGTGGGTAATTATTGGAAAACACAATTTTTTTTGGTAAATAATGGGATAAAAAAAAGAAAAAAAAAAGTCATCTTAGATATATTCTAATAATATAATAACTAGGGTTCGGATTTTAAGACAATATAAACGATAAAAAAATAGGACTTAAAATCTGAAAAAGGCAAAAAAACAGCATTTATTTTTTATAAAAAGGCAATTAGAAAATTTACTAAAAATTAAAGTACATTAAAACTAAAGTCAAACGTCATAAAATCGATGTCGTCGATATTAAATCCCTAATTTTTAACATAACATCGACAACGCATCGTCTTTATGAATTCTTATTTATTTTTTCTGTCAATAAGTATTTAATAACGTCATATAATTAAATAAAAAAAAGTCAAAAAAGCATTTGTAGGTAAAAAAAGTAAATAAAATGTTGGTCTATTATTTTAAAAATTTAATGAAACAAAAAACACAAGAATTAATTTTGTACTATTATCCAAAAAAAAAAGAAGCATTTGCCTTCAAATCCGAACCCTAATAATAACATTTACTTAACATTCGTTACTCGAATACCGGGGAGTACTAAGATTTTCAATAGCTCACCACAAAACTTCCAAAAATAATTCTCATCCCACACCTCTTTAAACCCTTTCATAAAATGCACAGTATTTACTAACTAATATTCCATTTTATACGAATATTACGTTTCCTTTTTTTATATTTTTTATAATGTATTTTCATTTTTCATTTCCAATGCAATACGACAAAAGACTAATAGCACTTAAAAAGTAAAAACCATAAATTATTAGCTATAAAATTCGTCGAAAACGTAAATTGTGCAGCACAATATGGCATAAAAATTTCAAAAAAAAATTTACTCTTAAAAGTTCAAATACAAAATTAACTACACACTTTTTATCTCTAATTAACAAAAAAAAACAGCATTAAATTTACTTAAAATTCAAAACGTTTTTTGCTTTCTTCGGTGCGTATCTGAAATCAGTTACTTGTATCAAAAAAATATTTCGGAAATATATTTATCTATCAATAACGAATCACTAAATCAATAATTTTATATTGTTCTAAGTACGTCGATCAATGCAAATGGTTTAACATTTTCTTTCTCATGATATGCAATAGTTATTTCTGTATTGATTAACAAAAAAAGTATCAAAAAATAATCCGAAAATCTCTAAAATATGCAAAAATAGCTGACAGCCTAGTTTTGATAAAAAAAATTCTTAAAAATTAAAAAACAAGACGAACCGGGTAAATTAAAGGCGTGCCAAAAAAAAAATGGAATTTTTAAATTTTATCAAAAATAACTACCCTTCAGTAGTGTTGCCATTTTAAACATCGTGCCTGAGTGAGACTGCTTTTTCAGAGTTTTGCAAAATAAAAAACTAAAAAGGAGAAAGTTTTGTCCAAAATTTGGCCACGAATAAACAGGTTATAATATACATCGGTCTGGAAAGTCTCTCGTTAAACGATTTTCGTCTGCTTGAGGTAAAAAACAATTTTAAAGACGTTAAACAGTTCTTTTCAGAATATTTATCCGAATAAACGTGTACTTCAAATTAATGTAAAATACCTATATAATAACATGCAAATGAGGTTTCAGTTTTTTTTTTGTCAATATCCTCAATGGTTTTCACAGAATGTGACGCAAAATAATAAAATGGAGATATTATTTCGATTTCCTTTCGAAATCGAAACTCTCGATTATAGCGCGTCGTCACAAGCACCGAAAATTTAATTTTCTTTGTTCAAAAATTTTGATTCTGTTCGTAATTCAAACGACAATATTTTGAAACGTTAATATTTAGGAAACTTTAAATAAATCTAAAACCGATACAAAAAAAATCTTAATTATTTTTAGCAATAAAATGATAAAAAAAAAAAAAAGACATATAATCATTTTTATATATGAAACGAACGATCAATTTTTTTGTGAAATAGATAATTTCTATATGGATGGAACTTTTCGAAATGCTCTTAATTTTATCATATTATTGACTACATTGATTTTTAATTGGATTTATATTTACACATTTAAATTTTACTTAAACATTACTATGATACGAAATATTAATAAATAATTTGGTGGAAACGTTTATTGTTAAAAAGGGAAAGGTGCATTTTGATGAAAAATGGTGAAATCCAACTCGTAAGATAACTCGGTCAGGGAGGGCAGTGCGATAACATCGAAACATTGTTTCCAAGCACTTTACTCTGTTTACTCGATCGATACCAAAATGTAAAAGACTATTTTTGAATCAATCTAGTTAATTTTAAGTTATTATATGACGGAAAATACTATAGTAACGTGGTTTCACGTTTTCTTAGTAAAATAATGAATTTGTTTAAAAAAAAAAAAAAACCAAAAAAAAATTTTAATTTTTACACTCAGAAAAAGCTATCGAAAACCTCGACTGCAAAAAACATTGCATCCATTGATAATTTTAAACGTCAGTTTGATTTCGATTTATAAAAAATAATTAAATTTATTACATAAGTATTGAAAACTTTCATTCATTTTGAATATTTAAAAACAAAAAAAAATATAAAAATATCATATTTACGCCACTGACAATATTCGACTCCACGATAAAGTATCCCTTATCAAAATTTTTCGACGGAAAAGTATTTCTTAAAATGCATATTGAAATCGATTACATTACAACTTACAAAATTAATATAAAATTGCTAATCATCATAAAATGCAAAATGTGAAAAATATGTAAAGAGTATAATATATTATAAAATCAAATTATGTGCTGTTCATTATAGTTTTCTCAATTTCTAAAACAAGATTACTCAATATCAAAATATTTAAGTTTCTCAGGCTTTTTGTAGTTCAATTCAATCCACCTGTCAAGTGTAAAGTAATTTTCCGATCACTCCGTCGACGAACACTGAATAATTGTCGCTTGACAATTAGTAGTTTACTGCCTTTCTAGCTCGCGATAAATTGTAACTTTTTTTTAAAAAAAAAATTCAAAACACAAAAATACGAAAACAATGCTTATCAAAACACGTAAACATTTATCAAAACTTTCATATCAGTGATTAAAGTTTTGAATTCACACGCGATATTTTCTAATTAATGTGATATTTTTCTATAATATATTTTTAGAGATATTAGCCTAAAAACGGTCTATTGTCCTAAAAAATTTTCAATAAATATTATATAAGTTTAAAAGTATCAAATTTTTAATTTATTTGGAAATCGTTGATTTGATTTTTGATATGTTAGTACAAATATACAGTACCATGTATAACAATAGGTGAGAGAGTAAGAAAAGAAAAAGACAGCGTATATGTGACTTTATTTCAAAGTTTGTAGCAATAATTAATCATAAGTTTTATATAAATTAAATGAATTTATATAAAATATATATAAATTTATATAAATAGTACATACTAGATGTATGGTATCTATTATGTTGTACCTATTGTTAGTTTTATTTAATTTAAAATATAGCGTTTAATTAAGAAGTCTTTATTATTATTTTTAAATAAAAAGTTACAAAATCGATAAAAAAAAAAAAAATACATTTTCAATGTTTTAGTGTTTTCACAGTAAAAATATTTTTATGTTTTCACAAACAATTTTTTTATGAAAATTCACAACCCTAGACAACTTTTTAAGGGATATTTTTACCGGGACATTTTAACGCACCACCGTGATATTCAAAACTAAAATGCTGTGAAGTTTTCAAAAAAAAGTTCACGAGAAATAAAAGTAAAGTGACGATGTACTGTTTTAGTTCGAAAAGTACATTATCATCGTTTTACGGAATATTATTTTTTTTAATAGCGTGTGACCGTTCGTACTCAAAAATGTTGAGAAACACTGCCCCAACAATACACACTATACCACCCCTATTATTTTAGCAATATTTTTTCCACCCCTCGCTGCGGCCGTACACCGCCGCAACTGGGGATTCGCGTGTCGCGAGTAATTTTAACGATAATGATAATTCCACTCGTCTAATCGCGCGTAAAGTTCGCGCATAATCCGTTTATGCGCGTGTCGGCGATCAAAGCGGCGATGCTGAGGCGCCGCGGCGGAACGACACGAGCCGACCGCGTACTACCTCGCAATACGTAATTTAAAAAGCCGGACATACTTCGCGCACGACGGGTGGGATTCTCTTGACGGGGGTGTATTGGATTTTAAAGAAACGATAAATCATTTCTTCGATAAAACGATTCTGGAACGAAGGAAGTTAATAATATGAAAAATAAATGAGAAAAAAAATATTAGAAAAATGTCCACAATTTTTTTTTCGCATTTTCAAAATTTTCTTGCGCCAAAATCTTTCTTATATTATTTTCTATCCATGTTCAATATCAAAAAATGATGGTTTCCGAGTCGTTTTTGTCAAATTTTGGGTAGTTTTTTCCAAAAAAAAAAAATTCAAAAATTGACCTATTTAAAGTACAATCTAGAGGCGAATTCGGTTTCAAAAAGTTATTGATCGAAACTTTTGGACAAGTATTTCCATACGAAAAATAAACATCATTGTAAAAACACTAGATCTAAAATAATAATAATCTAAAATAATAGGCACGCCATGAAAAATTATTATTATGATAATAATTCACGGCCGGTTTTCATTTATTTTTTTTTTTTTTTTTTTTTATGCTTCTCGTCTCTCCTCGCCACGATAACGATTATGGACCGGAAATTACAAAAGTTGTGTGTAGTGGCCGATAAAGTGCATTATATCTCAACGGCGGCGGCGTTTAGCGTGCCGGGTGACGGCGGCCGTACCTATATCTATTGGCAATAAGAGCTGGAATTTTTTTTTTTTTTTTTTTACTTTCCCTCCCCCTCCTTTTTTCTTTCCCTACGAGCTCCGAGTCCAAAAGGTCTCCACTGACTGTGCGCACCTCCACATTGCGTCCCCGGGTTCCATTGTGAAAGAAATTGGCAACGGGCCTAATTAGTTTTGCAGACGAATTTTCGGTGCACAGAAGGAAAACGTACTAAAAGCGATGAATGAAACCCCGGACGACCGCGACGCTGTGTAATGGATAGTATAATAATTTTAACCAATAAATATAATATCGTAAATAGAGTTCAGATTTTAATGCGCAAAAAAAAATGTCTTTATTCTAAAAAAAATACTCTAAAAATTTGTTATTTTTTTCAAATTCAAAACAAAACAAATCCGACATTTTGACTTTCGGTATTGTTTAAAATGAAATAATTTCACAGACCTAACTAACAATATGCTTATACCCAATACTTAATAACTACGCGTTGTTTAATATAATATATAGTTCAAAACTCGATGTTTGCCACTGTTAATTCAAGACATAATATGAAACCTATGTGATTGTCACATTTTTCAAAGTCCACAACATCAAATGTTATACTGTGTACCTGCAATTTTTTTTACAATCATCCGTTCGCCACAGTCTACATCGTTAAACGTAAAGCACACAAAAAAAATATATATATATATTTTAATTTTTGAAAATATAATTTGATCCAAATTTCAATTCATTAGTCGCCGTGGATCTTTAATTGACCTAATTAAATTGTTGAAAATTAGGTACAGTTCTTTTGCTTTTCAGCAAAGTTATAATAATGATTTTATTCGAAATAATTCGTTACTTTTCCCCCAGGATCACATGTCATCCCCACATCACAGGGTCACGTCATTCCAGCTTAAGAACCACTGCCCTACTACCCTAATTTCAAAAAAAAAAAACAAAAAATATCAAAATCATACTGGATACAAATCGAGCCTAACCGGTTATTATGATCTGTAGAAAAATAATAAATTATTCTCATCCTACAGGTTCTCAAAATATGTTTTGACCGTAAATAATTTTAACAGAAAACAGGTACTTCTCGATAATGATAATTTAATAACGCAAACATCGTACAAGAAACACGACGAAACAGTGCGTTCGGTCCTCTAAACAAAATAGTCGTTATTGGGAACCTAACATGAAATATATCACACCCCTATCCGCTCAGTGGCGTTGGTTGGACCGAATGTCGAAAGTTCTCAGAAGCTCACGGACCACCCCCCCCCGAGGGAGCGTCGTCCCTACACCTAATAACAATAAGATTTTCGCAAACAAAATATATCAAAATTACACTAACTTACTGACTACAAAACAAAATACAATACGTCATGTCTGGTAAACTACGAAAAATAATAAATAACTGTAAATTCGATGGGTTCTCAAAATACGAGTTCGACAGTTTTAGCGAAAACTTTGCTAAGTTTACGAAACAATGCGTTTACATCGCCGATATTGTGTTCTCGCGACCCCCGATTTACGACCACCGCCTGTACTAGCTGTACACAAAACGCAATACGTCATTTTATTATGGGACTAACATAAAAGACACAAAATCGTGCCCGTTCAACGTTCAGTGGCTTTGGTCAGTCCGAAAGTCTACAATTTTCATAAGCTTACAGACCCCTATGGGGAACCAGGCCCGTAGCTACGGGGGGGCCAGAGGGGGCGTTGCCCTCCCTAAACCCAATCTTTGCCCCCTCTAAGAATATTAAAAATATTAGAAAGGCGCTTAGGGTAGGTATGTCTTTTCAGTGTTTTTGAGACCCATTTTCATCATTTAATTATATAAATAAACTCTAATTTAAGTTTCATTTTTAAAATAAATGTATTATTGTAAATTCCTTTGTAAATTTCCAAAATATTCTATTTCATGGATATTTGATGGAAAATTAACAGTTGTGTTCATTTTATGAGATATCAGTGTAAATAAATTAAAAATTGCATAAATATTGTTTATATATATATATATATAATGCTCCCCCTGAAATTGATTTGCCCCACCTGAAAATTTGGTCTGGCTACGGACCTGTGGAGAACGTCGAACTTAAATTTTAAAAAAAAAGTCAAATTTCCGTGTAACAAAATTACACGGACGTACTTACGAAAATATATGTTCAATAGTTTTAACAGAAATTTTTTTGTTATTTTTTTTATACTAATGGTACCTAACAAAAAATATATATTTTTCAATAATAATAATAATAATAATTGTAGTAATGCAGACCCGTTTTCTCGGGGGACGTAAAACAATATTTTTGCGACCCCTCGGGATCCCCGATTTACGACCATTGCCTATACTATAGCTGAAAACACAATGCAGTATCGTAAAGCCGCGAAATCAAATTGTTATCCGACGGGTTCTCAAAATACTCGTTTTTAGCACAAACTCAAGATTATTTTTTATACTAATCATAACAACAACAAAAAATTGCCAATTTTCAATAAAAATATCTGTAATAAGACCACTGCTTAAACTAGGTCAGTCATATTTTGAAAATTAGAAGACAACCCCTGAAAAAAGGTCTGTCTTGCATTCCGATTTGGAAACATCACCTGAGCATTTGCAGAAACGTGATTTTTACGTATATAAATAAAATATGCATTTGAAATTTGGAAAACACAGTATCATTATTAATAGATGCGGCACAAACATGCGCACAAAGACGGTAAATGAATTCTCAATATTTCTCGTCACAATACAAACAATTATAGAACGCTAGATTTTACTTTAACGATTTGAAAACATGTAAGTGTCAATGCTTCAACTGATTGAAAACATTTATAGGTGTACAAAATAATTATCGAAAAATGCTCGTTTATATTATAATAGCAATCGGGTTTCAATAAGAATATAATTTAAATTACTTATTTTCAAAATGCTCGAGGAATAATGGCATATATTTTAAAAATAAGACTTAAAGGTATCCTTTTTCTAGAAGTTTTTCAAGACTAAAAGGCGAATTAAAATTTAAGATTTCTTCAGTTCTAAGTTCTCAAAATACCTGTTTACCGTGAATAGACTTTATGTCGTTTTAGGCTAATCAAAACTACTTTTTAATAATAACAATTATTACCTATTGTAATAATTCAGACACAAAAATATAGGATCACACGAAACAACAATACTTTTACGACCCCTGGCGACACCCGATTTACGACCACTGCCTCCTACACTGACTTTATAGTAAAGAATAACGTAAAGTAGACCGAGTCGTAGATCTTTTTTCAGAGTTCTCAAAATACGCGTTTACCGTAAACGAACTCTTTTCGACTACTTTTTAATACACAACAATAAATTCGATTCTACGTACACGTCACGAAACAATGCGTTTATCCACAGGGGTCGAGGGGTATCTCTGCTATCCCAAAAAATTTTTCGGGGTTTATATAACCAAATGCAATTGTAAACTTATCAATTAAATGATGATCAAAAATTACGTAATTAAATTAAAAATGTGTAATTGTAAATTTTTTACACTTTTTTTATTAGCAGTGGATTGAATCTATAGGGATGATTTAACGACCCGAATCACATTTTTCAACCCTTGAATAATAATCACTGTAGTGACGCCAAACGGCGCCTATAACCCAGATAATAATTTTGGGGTCGCAAGTGCAACCCCTAATTTATGCCCCCCCCCCCGGTACAATACTATCTCATCTGGGTGAGGCACATGTACTTACGGCGACGCGTGGCCAACGTGGTAGTAGTAGTAGTAGTAGTAGTAGTAGTAGTAGTAGTAGTAGTAGTAGTAGTAGTAACGCAGGCGGCGAGGGTGGTGGTGGTGGTGGTGATTGTAAAACGGTGGTGATAATTTCGGCGGCGGCGGCGGCGGTAGTGACGGCGTGTCGGTGCAGACGAATGGGGAACCGCGCGCGCCGACCACGGGGTTGGACTAACTCACTCGGATAACGACGACGGCGGTGGCTGTACGGCGGCGGTAACGGCCACGACGACGACGACGACGGTGATGACGATAATAATATTATAATATTATATTAGAACTCCGAGCGTCGTCGCTGCGAGGTGCGGCGGCCGTTCGATAACGCAGAAACGGTGACGGGCCACCGCTACGGCAGCGGTGTGTGTATTGGAACGGCGGCGGCGATGGCGACGACGATCACGACGATCACGACGATCACGGCGACGGCGACGGCCGTGCGGGGCGAACGTGCGCTCGGCGGTGCGACTGACCACTGCGAGCGCGGCCGAGCCGACGACGGCGACGGTGGCGATAAGAGAATAAGGGCTGACGCGGCGGCGGTTGTTGTTGTTGTTGTTGTTGCCGGTGCTGCTGCCTGTCGGTGTTGACGATGCGATAACGACGCGGGTGCGCGCGGTAACGGCTCGAAAGCTCCGGAACGGCTGCGGCACCGCCACTGACGACGGGCGCGCGTCGCGGAAAACTCCGTGCGGCGTCACTGTCGCGGCCGGTGGTCGCGCCGCAAAGTTGGCAGCTGTGCGCGTACAATGCGCCGCCGACGCGACGACGCAAGCAGACGCAGAATGTCGCGCGATCGCAGTCAGCTGACTCGCACCACCGCCGCACCACCGCCGCAACCGTATTTTATATTATGCGTTCGCTCGCTACATAGTAGTAGTAGTACGCGTGTACAACGTGTATGTACAGGGTGTCCCGTACGTTTAGGGTAGGTTGACCATATTTAAGAAAATAAAATAAAGGACAAAAATATTTTTCGTAATATTTTCAAGTAAATAAGTATTTATTACATATTATATATATATATATATATATATATATATATATATATACATATGTTTTTAGAGAAATGTTCACTGCAAAACTGCTATCTAGGGTAGGGTTACCAGATTTTATTTTCTGGAAACCGGGACATTTTTTTTTTTTTTTACCTATCTCAAACTATTATTTATTTCTGGATTTACCTAGAAATAAATAAAAAATTTTCATTTCATCATTATGTATTTTAATCATGAATTACCTATGTATGTAAGCAATAATTATTAATTTTATTCAAATTCAAAACATGTCGGTATGCAATGAAATCTTAATTATTCATATTGTTTATATATTACATTCT
>JAIPRM010003592.1:0-25581 GCA_025469315.1 Stegophylla sp. TES_Ste_2020
ACTCTTGGATCTTGCATCAAGACAATGCGCCGGCTCACAGTGCCTTATCTGTAAAGCGATTTCTAGCTAAAAATCGAACTCCAGTGCTTCAACACCCCCCATATTCGCCAGATCTCGCTCCATGCGATTTTTGGCTTTTTCCAAAACTAAAAAGTGCGTTAAAGGGCACACATTTTGAGTCAGTTGAAGCTGTAAAAACAAAAGCAACAGAGGTGTTAAAAGACATTGCAAGAAAAGGATTTCCAACACTGTTTCAACCAATGGAAAATTAGAATGGAGCAATGTGTCAAACATGGAGGGGAGTATATAGAAGGGGAAAAATGTTAAACCATTAAAAAATATAAATAAAAAGTTTTTACAGAGAAAATCTCGTTATTTATTAGCCACACCTCGTATAAAAAAAAAAATTGATTCAGCCGATCTTTATGAAATGTGGCACTTAGATGGAACATTGCATTGCAAATATTTTGATAAAAGGAAATTTTTACAGATGAATAATTCAAAATTTAACAAGGATTTCAATGAAAAAAATCAAAAAAAGTACTGTCAAATTTACTGGAGATACAGATATAAATATTATCATGGAATTAGTTATTTAGTAATAACTCATAAAATAATAGAGATAAAACTTGAAACTTTCATCATCTATTGAAAGTACCACATAAGATTTTCAAAAACATTTGACCAATTTTGAGGTAAGTATAAAATGAAAAAAATTGGAAATTTCTCATTTTTGTAAGTTTTTATTTCATAAAATTTTAATGTATAGATATTCAGATCTGAAAATTTAATAGAAAAAAATTCATATGTATTACCAACGGTACTAAAAAACTCTTGGAAATCGTAAATCAATTTTTTTTATTTATAACCGTTAAAAGTTAGCATTTTTACAGAATTCATTAGTTTTACATAAAATTACACACTTAAAGGCACACAATTAAATAATTGGTTTAGTCAATCTTTATGAAACTTGGTACATATATGGAGAATTACATTAAGAATATTTTGGTGAAATAAAATTTTTAATGCACGAATAATTAAAAATTTGACAAGGTTTTGATTGAAAAAAATCTGAATAATTACTATAAATTAAATTAGACATTGATTACTTTTTTATGTAAAAAATTACTTAATTACTTTTTTTTATATTAGTATTGGATTATTACTGAGCATTTAAAAAAATAGTGAATTTCACTTAACCTGTATTATTAAAAAATAAAGTCAAATCTATAAATAGTTCAAAACTCAAGTAAACCCATAAAAACATCAACCATACATACATAACCTAACAGAATGATTTATGAAATTATAAAAATTGATTTTTATTGATTTTTTTTATTACCTCTCTCTCTCACATATACACACACACTCGTCACTCACACATATTATTAATGTATATTAATTTAAGTTCCACTCAGAATCGTTTTATTGGAGAAATGATTTAAAGTTTCTTTAAAATTTAATACACCCACCAAGAGTATTCTACCCAAGGAGTGAAGAACACCCCAAGGTGCAAAGTACGTCCTTTTATTTTTACACATATTATAGTTATAACAAAATAGATAAACATTTTCTATAATTAAAAAAAACTACAAAATGTATGATCTATGTTTCTTTAAAATTATACTTATTTTATTAATTATTTAATACTATTGTAATTCTAAAGTATAAAAAATCGATATTCTAATGTAAAAAATATATTTAGAGGTCGTTGAAAATTGAATATTTAATTTGGAGGTCAACACAGTAAAAAGGTTCAGAAACACTAAATTAGACTATCTAGTTAGATAAATTTATCTTTGGTAGTTTGGCCCATACAACTGATGGTTTGTCCCCAAAAAACAAAGTTAAATTTCCTTAAACGAATATTTTGTTTGGGACTCTTCCAGTTTTATTTGTCTCCATTAAACAGCTAGCCCAATTAAGCGGATTCTATTGTATGTATATTAAATAATGCAACAACAATTTAAGAAAAAATTATTTACTTGGAATATAAAAAATTTCCACACCATTATTATGTATATAAATAAAATTAACTTTGATCACATCATGATAGAAATAAAATTTTTACATATAATCATAATTTGGATATTGGAAATGACTGGGATTATTTGGATCACTCGGTTGTTGTGATTGGTAATTGTATCCAGGTGGCCTGTAAGAATGATGGACAAAACTTTGTCTTGGTGGAGAAACATTATTATAATAATATGGATTGTATGGTTGACGATAATTTTGACTATGGTCCATGGAACTCAAATATTGAGCATATGTTGGGAATTGTCTAGGACTGTAATTATAATTTTGTGGATAAGGACTGTACATAAAGTTTGGAGGATGAGGACTGTATGAATTTGGAGGATGAGGACTATAGACACTTGGAGGACGAGGACTATTTACACTTGGAAGTCGATTAGAATTCTGAGCAGTTGAGTTTGATGTATAATTCATAGTAGCTTTAGGTTTTTTCTTAGTAATATTTTGAGCTGGAGGATCAGGTGATTTTCCATTCTCAGCAACGTCATTAACTTCTGAATCCGCACATTTTTTCTGTTTCCTCATTTTTTTAGCAAGCTTTTCTGCTTCATCGTCAGAGTAATCTAAATACTCACAAGGTGGTTCATTATTATGTTTCCAGGAAGCATCACTTCCTTTCATTTTCAAAAGCTGAGATACCAAAACAAAACTTGCATATTCTGTTTGGGGTGCACAGTACACAGGTTCCTTAATTTTTATGTCAAACTTTTTGATATGTTCAGAATCATTAAAACGTACTGCATAGTAAGGTTTATTAACAGGACCGAATACATCAAATACTCTTCCTAAAGCACGCTGCCCACGATCCACAAATAATACTGAGTCAATGTCCAAAGCAGGTTGATTTAAAAACGCTTCAACAACAACTGAAAACATAAAAAAATACAACATAAATAATAATATTTTAGTCATTTAAATTTATGTACTGAAAGTTTTTCTTTTGACCAAGTAAAACAAGCTGTGAAGATTTATAAATATACTTGCCTAAAGTTTGAACAATACTTTTTATACTCCCAACTGGTTGACATTTATCTTCGTCTACAGATATTTTTAAGTCTTCAATTGGTGGCAATTCTGATATATCTAATTCTCCTCTAGTACGAACAGGTGCAATTATACTGTTTTCATCATCAGAATCAATTACAATGGCAGGTGATATTTCAGTACAACTGCTATTACTGTCATCATCTGAAGAGCTTGAAAGAAAAAAATATATATTATACACTACAATCTAGGAAAAATAATAATAATAAAGAAAAACAAATAGCAACTTAAGAATTTCAACCTAGACTTTGTTTTAGTAGACATATTTATGTTATATTCATCAATCTATTAAATCATCATAGTTATAAATATTAAAAATAGTATCTTGTGTATAGAGTACTTATTGATAAGATTTATTTAAAATGATATATGCAATTTCTGGAGCCGAAAAATGCATACAATGGAAGTAAATAATTAATTATTTTTTTTTTTTAATAATGAAAAACTAACTAATAGATACCTTGAATCTTGGTAATTGGCAGAAATTAAAGAGAGTGTAGATGTTAAATTGCTTTTAGATAAAACAACAACAGATCTGAAAAAAAAATAATATATGTAACTAGAGTCAGAAAGAAAGTTGTAAAAAAAAATTACTCGGTATTTGATTCGGACACATGATCATGATTTTGTTGATTTTCTGCTGATAAAACTGTTTCCGTCAGAACATCATCTTTTCTAAAATAAACAAGAATCATATATTTTTTATAAACAATGTAAATTATTCATTCCTGTTAAGCATATTTTATTGCATTACTATAATTATATAATTAAAATATGTACCTTGATTTTTCATAGTTTTCAGATATAAGAGCAAAGGAAGATGGAACTTCTGATTTGTTAGGGTCTGGATTTGAGCTAAAAAAACATTGTTTAATTAATACTTATACAAACTCAATAACTAATGAGTTAAAATATGATAAAATAAATATTTCTCAAACATAATAAGATCATAAAATGATATTTTCTGTTATTTGTAATTTTAATAATGCATGCACTATATAAATATGTAATACCACTTTCAACCAAGACTAAGGTACAGTTACAAAAATAGTTTATACAGTACAAATGGTCTAATTATTTTTTTGGGTAAATACTGTTGATTTCAAATTATTCTAGAATGTTTTATATTTTTAATCATTTGTGGAGAATATATTTTAAGCACAGAACAATAGGCACCTTGCATGAAATTGTTTTATAAGTTTCAAAGATATATTATAGTATATAAAAAACTATGTGGTTGAATTTTTCAAAAGAGTGTATTATAAATTAATTATACCATTTAAAAAGAATGAAACCAAATCGATTGTTAAAAACAAATATTCGATAATTTCAATCGTAATAACATAGGGACAATATTTTGGTATAAACAGTATTATCACTTACAGATATTACTTTATGAATTATATATAAATTATTATCTATAAGAATATAAATTTCAAAGTTAAACTTTGGAACAATTTTCACTCGTAACTCCGTAACAACAAAGTTTTTGACATTAAATTTGTACACAATGTCTAATTATGGTATGGAAGTGATAATTGATAACATTATTCCAAAACTACCATCACTGTTATCATAGTAAAAACAATCGAATAACATTTTAAACAATTGACTCGGTAGTTTAACAAAAAAGTACAATAACTTAAAACCAAAAATATAAAGTTAAAAAATTGAATACCTACTACTTACTAGAAGTTAAGTCGGTTTCAATAAGTTTTAGCTCAAAAGAAAATTCATGCAAGGTCCCTATTATAATAATATTTACCAGTATTTGAAGTTAAATTATATAAAAAAAAAACTATTTTAAATATTTTATTCTAAAAATGAATACAAATTAAAGCCTAAAAAACATTGCAGATAACAAAGTTTTAAAAACCAAAAAAAGTATTGTTTATAGGTAAAACTAATTTAAGTAGATAACATATAAAGAGACAAAAACTGGCCATACTACACTAATTTTATATCTTTGCAATTTATAGTTTAATCAAAAATAACTACCATAGCACATGACTGCCAAAAGGAATACTATTTGTCGCTAAACAATCATCAGATTTTTCATTTTTTCCATTAAATGTACCTCCTTCTTTCAATGCAATACAATTTTTATCATCAGATAATTGTATATGCTCATTTTTTCCAAGGCTAAAAAAGAAACAATACAGTCAAAAAATATATATATTATCAATATCACATTTACATTGGATTTAAAGAATCAACATAGCACTCATAACTTATCAACATACTAGCTATTAATTTTTCACATAAACAAAAATACAATGTTAAGTTCTTTTATGTTTCAGTTAATAGTCTAGTCTAGTATGTTTTAGTACATTTATGCAGCCCCTATTATTTCTAAAATGTCTGACTACACATATTTTGTTTTTTGTACATTGAGACAATATAGAGACAGCACCCCCCCTCCCTCCCACAAATCAACCATATCACTAATATTATTATGAGAATGTCATATAAAATCTTTTACATATTTCTTTTTTTTTTTTGTTAAAACCATGTAACTTACTTTAGAACATAAAAAAAGTTAAATTTATTTATTCCACATACTTTTGTTATCTTCTTTGATGCCTAGTAAATAAATTTTTTCTTTAAAAACTTAACAAATGTGCAGAACATGATTTTAAAATTAACTAATCAAAATATTGAGACTCTATCTTATTATTTTTGCCCAAATTTGCTTCCGATGTAACACTTTTATACCATTGTTATCTTAGAAAAAGTTAATGAACATTATCAAGCCTATTTTTAACTAATTAACTATTATGATCTGAATAAGGATAAAAAAGGGGAGATTACACAGGGTTAATTTAACTTAAAATTGATTTTTAAAGTTTGCGGTAATAACAATGAACATAATTTTGACATAATTAATAATTTACTAGTACATACTACTCGAATCTGTACTACATAGTTCTAATTTCGGTTTACATTCTTTATGTCGAGGTTCACAAAAAAAAAAAAAAAAAATAGGATCTGATTTTATATTCATTGAACCTATCAGGAAGTTAATTAAAACACACTAACATATTATACAGTTGTGTAAGTCTATTGATAAGGTATAGTAACTATGTAACTTGTGAAACAAAAATTAAAATTATTGCACAACAAATTAAACATATGTCTTTTAAACTTTAGTAATAATTATGTATTTTATATTCTGATCTGAGCAAAGTATGTATTGGTTTAACAAATCTGTTTTTTTTTTTTTACAAATGTATGAAAACACATTTTGGTTAGAAATACTTGTCTGAAATTTCAATTAGTAATGTAATAGAAACAAAATTGCATCTAGTTGGTACTTTTGAGAAGTCATTTTCCAAAATTCTCAATACTTTTTCTAATCATATGGATAAACTCACAAAAAATGGAAAAATATGGCACAAACATGAATTTTCAAAAATTTGATTTTAGTTTTTAACATAGCATTAAAAATAATAATAGAGTTAGAAACTTGACTTTCACAAAATACTAAAAATAGTAATATGTATACCTCATAAAATTTTTCAAAAACATGACCTATTTTTAAGTACAGAACTTTTAAAATATTAGAAATTTTTAGAAGTTTTTATTTCATATAATTTTAATGTACGAATATTAAGACCTGAAAATGTAATACAAACATACTCATATGTATGACTAACAATACTGTAAATATCTCAAAAATTGTGTGTCAACTTTTATAAACATAGAAGCTAACATTTTGATAGAATTCATTAGTTTTGTATAAAATTACACAATTTAACACTTATAAAAAATAATTGGTTCATCCGATTGTTATGCTTGGTACATAGGTAGAGAATTACATTTCAAATATTTTAGTGAAAGAAAATTTTTTATGGACAAATAACTCAAAAAGTTACAAGGTTTTGATTGAAAAAATATTGGAAAAATTAAAGACAAATTTACTATAAATTCCGAAATAGAGATTTAATTTTATAAAATTAAAATCTTCATATTAAAACTTAAAATTGTAATACAAACATATCCATAAGTATCACTAACGATATTGAAAAAATATCAATAATCATATTTTTTGGTATTTTTTTTTTTTTTTTTTTTTTGTAATTATTCAAAATCAAAATTAGTGTTAAACTGGTAACTTTTACATAAAATAGTGATTTTTTAATCAAAACTTATAAAATAATTTATTCTTAATCCAACAGCAATTTTACATTACCAAAATAATCCTTCACATGTTTTTGTATACGAAATAAAATTTTTATAAATGTTAGCTTTATAAATTAATTTTTTACATACATTTAAAATTAGAATTATGAAGTTAAATTCAAATATTGGCAGATTTCTTTTCCTTATTAATACATAGTATAATATTATACGAAATTGATCATTTCAAGAAAAATTGACATGGATTTTTTTATTTTTTTTATGAAGTAATAGTATTGGCTACCCGACATTTACAAAAAATGGTCAAAGTTATTTGACTGTATTATTAAAATATGAAATGAATGTAAGAACTATAAATAGCTCAAAACCCAAATTTTCTGATATTCTGAATACCATAATAAAATTCTAATTAAAGATAGGTAGATGATTTGAATTTATAAAAACAGATTATTGTTTTTTAGAATTTTTTTAAAGACATCTATTACCTGACACCAGTGACGTACACCACATTTTTTTTCCGGGGAGGGTTATTACAAGGTTCGGATCAACCATTTTAATCCTTATAACTTATAAGCCACACTCACTATTAATGAAAATTTCACCTCAGTGACAGCAAGCTGACTCCTCAAAATAACATGGAATACTAAAAATATCTGGACACCCAAAAATTATGCATTTTGCAGAAGTTACGGCAAATCAACATTTATAAAAAATATGTCATGAATCAAAATTAGTAGAAATTTTTTGTTTTTGATGAATTGGAAATGTATATTCTCATTATTACTGCAGTAAAACTAAAGCAAATTAAGGTCACATTTCACAAATCAAAAATTTTGTACAACTCAATATGAAAACCCACCTTGAGGTTAACTCTTAAGTTAAATTATCTATGTGCTCTCCCCCAAAAACAAAAAAAAAAAATAAAAAATGTATGAACATTTTTATATACATTTTACGTGTAACATGCAAAAAAATCCAGACATATTTTTTACCATGGGTATTCATCATTTCTCAGGTGAGATGTTATGTAGTGGGTGTATTGAATTTTGAAGACACAATAAAACAATTCTTCTTTCCGGTGCTTATCAACATTAAAAACAAATATAATTAAAAAATAAATTGGTTGCTATCAAATACTAACATTAACAATCAAACCAAAATAAAATGACGAGAAATAACATTTTATACTGTGTCAACTATTTGAAAAAATGCGAATTTCAAAAAATGACCCCTCTAACTTTTTTTTTACAACTGAATTCTGTTTCAAAAATTGCTGATTGAAACATTTGAATAACAATATTTATACAAAAGTGTCCGCAGAAGGAGAAAAAAATAAACTTCATTGTAAAATCATAAGCTTTTACACCCACTCAGAAAAAGTTTATTAAAATTTTCTCGTATGCCACTGAAATTCAGCTTACGTGCCATAGATTCACTATCACAGCTATATATTTTCTTTTTTTTTTTTTTTTTTTTTTTATCTAATAAATAAAGAAAAGGAAAAAAAATGTGAAAATATATGCAATTTTTTTTTTATTTTTTTCTTTCTAAATTTTCTTGCGCCAAAAAGTTTAGTAAACTTCAAATTACCATTTAACTTCAAACCTAATGATTTCCGTTGTTCTATTGAAAAATTAGGGTATGTAGTAAAGTAAAGTATAAACAAGAAACCGGGATAATCTTCGCACCACAAAAATTCATCGCTCTTCGGATCAAATACTCTATGGGTGTGAAGAGTTTTAAAGAAACGATAAATTGTTTCTTCAATAATACGATTTTGAATAAGGAATCAATTTCAATTAAGAACAATAATAGTCGTCATTTTCAACCCACTCATCAAGAAAATCTAACCTAAAGAGCGAAGAATACTCATGGTGCGAAGCATGTCTGTCTTTGTTGTCTAAACTATACTTATATTTACTTAAAGAAAAAATATTTAATGAGAAAAAAAAGTTAGACTTAAAATTGTTTTTTTCTTTTTTTTTCTAAATATTTTTCGCCAAAATGTTTCTTATATGATTATTTATTTTTATTTAAATTTTCATAAAGTTTGGATCAAAAAATTATGGCTTGTGTCTTTTTTGTCAAACTTTGTGTAGTTCCCACCCTCCAAAAAAAAAAAAATTGAGCAATTCTAAAAGTGATCTCTAAAGTATTATCTACAGGCAAAATTGATTCCAAAAAGTTACTGGTCTAGACATTTGGACAAGTATTTCTATATGGAAGTGTTCACAGAAAAAAAAAAAAAAAACATTATTATTAAGACACTAGCTTCTTCGTCTTTGTTCAGAATCTAAAATAGACTCTAAACTCATTTGTTCTCTACTTATATGTGAGGACAATGTTGCATAAAAATCAAAGTATGTTAATTATTTATTATTTAAAATAATTAAAAAATGGTATGTTAAAATAATTGATAATTAATTTTTATCATAGGCAAGATCATGGATATTGCTAAGTATGCTGTAGCAACACTTGAATATTTCATTTTTATCAAAAAAAAATCTAGAAATGACAAAATATTATCATACAAAAAATTGATTTCATAAAAAGTATAAGTACTTAGCACATACACAGTATATATAAGTTATGTTTGAGTCTTTTACAAATTAGCAATTAATAACTAATTTGGTGTAATACTGGTTGTTTATAATAATTTGTGAATAGAGCACCATTATAAATTTTAAGTGGTTATAATAAAAAATAACTTAAATCAATTTCATAAAAATTTATTGGGTAGTAATAAAATTTTTAAACAATTTAATAATGATAATAGAATGGTATAAGTCAAAATTTATATACATATTACTTCTTATATAAGACTATTTGGAAATATACTTGGATCAGTGTAGCATTTTCAGTTCAATATTTGAATAGGACAGTACTTAAGAGCAGCAATTTTGTGTACCGTGATACCTAAAGGACACAACCCCTATAAAACTATTTTTAGCATTAATATTTTTTTAAAACAAACTGTTTATCTGATTATTAAAAACTATGTTCAAACTTTTTGCCCACAACTATTTTTAACTCTTCACTAATTCCTCAATGTATTTGCAGTAAGGCACTGCAGCCAAATATCGCTCAAGAAAGGGTATAACTGGCTTAAAATGTTGAGAACTAGTGATCTAGAGTGATCATTTTTTTAAAATTCTTAATAGTTTTTCCAGAACATAAGTCTTCAAACTCCCTTGAACCTTAAATTTAAGTAAAAATTGTAAAATAGGTAGACTGTAAACAAGATTTTCATGAAATCAATTTTAGTAATTTAGTTAAAACTCTTAAAATAATAGTAATAAAAACTTAGCTTCTTCTCCTACTAACAATAAAAGCAAAATACAGAGTTGAAATTCTCCTATAACCAGAAAATACATTATGTATAACATAATACTTTTGATAAATTCAATTTTAAACGTGCACTAAAAACTTATGAGCAAGGCTCGGAACTTTATGCATTTGCATATTTCTTGGGAAGTTACATATTCAAAATCTGATTTGGTACAAATTTGTTTTATAATCCATACAATTGAAATACAAAAATTTATGTTGCATATTTTTGCATATTTTACTACATTTATAAGATTTTAAGCATATTAATGCATATTTTATGTTTATTTTATGAATTATCAATAAAAAATTTTCAACAGTTGAAATATGTAAATTAAACAATTAAACCTCGAATTAAACAATTTAGAACTGCCACACATATGCACTGTCATCTTGTCTATATCTTTAATTATATTCTACTTAGTATGAATTTCAGTTTTGCTTTAATTGATCCAGTTTTATTTAATTTAAACATTTTCATGATTATAAGTATATTTATTTATACTAGGAGGAAAAAATACATAAAGAATTTGTATCTATTTAAAAAATAAAGTTTTTCATAATTATTTATTCAGAATTTATTATACATATATTCACAATTTGTATTAAATAAAGAAAAATGTTTTTCCGTGATTATTCTTTCAAATACATATTTAGAATAAAAATAGTTGCATATTATCCTGCATATTTGAGTTTTTTTAGTGCATATGTATGCACATATTTCATTGTTTTTTAGTGCATAAAGTTCCGAGCCCTGCTTATGAGCTACCACTGACTGTAATATTATAAAAAAAAAATTTAAGGAGAAAATTTCCCTCCCCCCACAAACCCTAAAATAATCCTGTATCCACTGCATTTATTATATATCTATTACAAGTTAGAATACAATCTATCACAACTTTCACTCAACAGTTAATGAAAAAGCTTACAGTTTGTCAAAATTGATTGTTGTGCCGTCTTCTACTTCTATTTTAGTTTCATTTTCAAGACCTGAATTGACTGCATCCTTTTCATCATTATTTTCTTCATTTGAAACACCAAAAAGCCCATCGAAAACTGTTTTTCTATAAATATGTAAAATAAAAAAAAAAATAGTAATTGATTGATTGACAAAAATTTTAGAATTAGGCACTGTTGATAATTAAGGCACATGTGTCAAAAGTTTTGTCTTAAGATACATAATTATTTCAGTAATAGTTTATCGGTGTTTATCTAATGTTGCAAGACATGATACTGTGATGGGCATTAAATGTGTCACGATTGGATCGACATGCAATAATTGACTAACGATATATTTTATTAAGATAATGGTAGGTGTCAATTGTAGATTTTAAAAAATGCCAGATATACTTCGCACCATGGATATTCTTTGCTCCACGAGTGGGATATTCTTAGAGAGTGTAGTGAATCGATAAATCATTTCTTCAATAAAACGATTCTGAGCAGGGCTTCATTTAATATGTAATAATAAATAATAATTATCAGTTAGGAACTCAGATTATGTTTAACAACTGTTCTTGGAAGGAATGAAAAAAATATTAGTAAACGTCATTGTAAAACATATGCAAAAATTACACTTGAAAGTAGTGGGAATTCAATATTGCTGTTTTACTGTTTCCTCTTATTTTAGTTTGATATTTAACCGACAGACAGTATAACAAAACTAAAATTATTAAAAGCAGTTGTCCATCTAGTGCCTACTTGCGACCACTGAATATATATCAAAATGACTGAAAAAATATTCTGTCTGTAAATTTAAACTTTTCATCACAACCACTTGGATTGGTATTCTGAAAAAATCCTCAGAAGAACCCCCAAAAAAAATTCCCATTTATATTGTCTTTTTATATACTGATGATTAGGGCTGGAATTGCAATGCTCCATAAAATCGCAAAAAATGTTCTAAAAAAAACTCTAAAAATGACCCTTAATGCAAATTTTTTTTTTTTTTTTAATGCCCTAAAAATCTTGCAAAATTCACTGAAAAAAGTCAGTTAAAAATGTATTTGTTAGATTATTTCAGTTAAACAATGATACTATGAAAATCATATGACCAAACATATTTAATTAATTTTTTTAATACCTACAGTAATAATAAAATAGATAATTTTTTATTGAATTATTATTTAATTTACTACAAAAAAAAAATCAGTTTATTTATAAGCACTAAAAATCCAAATTTTAGTAATGTGATATATTATTTTTCCGAAATTTTACATATTACTTATTCAGATAAATTTAATCAATATTTATTAAAATGTTATAATAAATTATAAAACGCTGGACAGCACAAAGGTTTGAAAACATATAAGTCAATACTTCAACTGTGCATGGTATTCGAAAATAAGAAAATTAGTGATGGAGATAATACTCAAAATTACAAAATAATATTCATTTGTTTAATAAATAACAATTGGAGTTAAATTTACTATTACAATGTTAATATATTATTATGATTTTCAAAATATTCGAGGAATAGATAACAGATTAAAAAAAAAAAAACCGTACAAAAGGCGTTCTGTAGAAAGTTTCTCAGAACAATAGGACCGAGAGATGAATTAAAGAATAATCCTATATTAAAAGAGGACGTATGATCACCCTTATATAGACCAAAAAAAGGTAATTAAAAAAAATTATTTCAGGACAGGAAATTTCAGAACATCAAAAGGGGCGTTGAGTAAAAAAAGAAACACTGCTTTGGATGTATAGTTAGAAAATTATTAATAAATTATATCACTTAGTAGTTGGTTAATGAGCCCCTGTTATACTCTTGGACGCGGGCCCCCAAACATATAGATGTGGCACTGAGAGCATTCCTCCCGAGGAGTGAAGATTCACCAATGGTACGAAGTATGTCCCTTTTTTTATTATATTATTATTAGGTATCATTTTAAACGTTGAAGATGTTGCAAATCAAGTTCTCTGATATGCCCAAGTGTTCTCAAAATAAATTTACCTAATAGTCATTTACTTAAAGGAATTTTTTTCCTAGGAATTTTATTGTGGGATTCCTCGGATCAGTAGAGTATCCATGTGCAAAACATCAAACCACTTCGCAAATATATGCGCGTGCCACGAAAATTATCGAAAATAAACTCACTCATTACTCTCGCCAATGTCGGACGGCACATCGTCATTAATTTGGTCATCCATCATTCGAATATGTTTTCGTGTGTACTTATTTCAGAATCAATCGATCAGAGAACTTCTCAAGTTTGTTTCGTGTTCATGATGTCAGATGAGAGATCCTACGAGAAGATTGGAAATCTGGTCGACAGATAGAAACAGAAAAGACCAAACCTCGAAAGTTACTCGAACTTGAAAGTTGGTCGTGTCATAATCTCAAGCCTTGTTTTAAATAATATAAATAATAAAATAATCGCACATGGGAATAATGATAATATGATAATGATTAATGATATATTTCTAGGTTATGTTTATAGTCAATTAGATAATCATATCTGTATTGATCATAGAGTAACTGATAGTAAAAGAATTTATTATCTATGATAATATTTTAGAATTTAGATAACAATAATTATTACCTATTTATTATAATATTTTCACTTACCTATACTTTCACAAATTTTATCTTAATTATCCTTTATTAGTCCATCATTTTCATAGATTAGTAAATAATAATTAATATTATTATTATATATTTGTTATGATGACAGCTGATATCTACAATATTCTAAAAAAAATTCATGTAATAAAATGTATACACAAATATAATATATATTTAATAATATGTTGTTTATAAGAATACTATTTATTTTCACACTTTTATTAATATCTTAATATTAAAATCAAATTCTTTAATTTATTCAAGTTTATTTTCATGAGTGATATTCAAAATTGTATTTTAGGTATGTGATTTAAATATTGACTGTAGAAATAAGTAATGTGTCATTATTAATGCAGTGATTTGATCTCAAAGTAAAATTATTTAAATTAAACATGTGTTGTTTTATTTAACTAACAAATGTATAGGTAATATATAAAATAAACAATCCCGTTTTTCTAAATAATTCTCATTTAAATATTTAGAAAAAAGCGTAATTTAAATAATAATTTTTTATTTGACCACTGCCACCATAATAATACATTATAAATATACAGGAAACCGAGATTTCTTGCTCACTGAAAAAATGGCAACATAACTGACAGCTAGCTTCACTTGACAACAGGAATTCACTATCTAGGAAACTAGGAAAAAACCTCTTTCATATTCATAGATGTGTTAATATTTCCCTACTGATGACTATCATCAGTTTCTACAAGCGTTTTGGCACTCGTCACTTCGTTCTACCTTATATATATATATATATATCTCAACTTGCTGAGCAATGTTGGTAAATTTCGGTTTAATAATCAGTAAATATTCCGGAGCTTTATTTACCATATTCCTTTTGTCTTTATATATCTTATATAGTATAGTAGTGACATATTTTGTAGTTATCGTGTAGACTGGAAAGCTTAGCAATAATATCCGATGACCGATATATATCATTCAGTTTCTCTTCTCTCTATGAAAAAATAGAGTCCAATAGTGTAGACTGTAGAGATAGAGAAGTATCTTTTTCTTGCCTCTTGGATCACAAATATAATATGCATATGATCTACGCTACATCATTATTATAATTCACTACCATGAACATAAAATCACAGAATAAATTATTCTGTGATTATCCTATCATATTCACGTTCATAACTGAAAAAGTTATGATTTTCTGTGATACAGTCCTGTGTAGTCACAGACACAGTATCTGTGGTGATAAACAGTTTTGTATGAACAGTATTATTATAACAAAGAAGTTAAGAAGAATCATAGCAAGGCTATGATTATGGTGTCATTATACATAATGATTATGGTTTTGAATATTTATTGATTTTTATGATCATGATGTCAATATGAATCATGGTGTTCACTGTTCAATATTAATAAATGGAATACTAGAGCATGCACTCATACACATATGTACAAACATTTTGAGTAGTTTGATTCTAAGTAGAATAGTGTGCACCAGTCATGCATTAAGATATGCAAGGCTACTACTAAAATAATTATTTTAATTATTAACAAATTACATGATAGTACTTGCTTATACATAATTAATAATTAATAATATATTTTCATATACATGTTACAATATAAAAATTGAAGTCCCTAAAAAAAACCAAACAAGTTTGTAAGACTTAACAGACAACTTTAATTCTTCGGTTATTTGTATCAACATACCTTAATAAATAATATTCAAATCAATTTCAAATGCAAATAAATTTATTGAAATGTATATGAAATGAAACTTAGTAGTTTACACAAGTTAACTAATTAAACTTAGATACAATAGATATTAAAGAAATATAAATTCCTCAATAAAAGTATGTATTTATTTTTTTCACAAGCTATCATTTTAACACTTTTTTTTTTTTTTTTTTTGTAAAATTTTGTAAGTAGTAAATAACATGTAAAGTCAAATATAGACAAGAAAGCCGGACATACTTCATTCTTCAAGTCAGATACTCTTAAAAGGTATGTATAATTTTAAAGAAACGATCATTTATTCTTCAATAAGACGATTCTGAACGAAAGAAGTTATATTTATTATATAAAGAACAATAATAGTCGTCATTTTCAACACACTCACCAAGAATATCTGACCCAAAGAGCAAAGAATATCCGTAGTGCGAAGTATGTCCGTCCAGCTTCCTTGTCTATACTTTACTTTTTTTTATATATATGTATAAAAGAAAAAAAATTTAGAAAAATGTCCAAATTTTTTATTTTAATTTTCAAAATTTTTTTGCGTCAAAATATTTCTAATATTATTGTCTATCAATGTTTAAATTTTCATAAAGTCTGGAACAAAAAATTATGGTTTCCAAGTCTTTTTTGTTAAATTTTGGGTAGGTAATTAAAAAAAAAAAAAAATGAAGAATTCAAAAATTCAAATATGACCTCTCAAAGTACCAACTAGAGGCAAATCCAGTTTCAAAAAGTTATTGATCAAAACCCAGTAGATCTTATACAAAAAAAGTCAATGCAGAAAAAAATTAATATCATTGTAAAAAAACTAGCTTATTCACTTCATTCAGAATCTAAAAAATGTAATATTCACTTGTTTTTTTCTCCTAAAAAAGCTAAATAGTTAACATGATAATGAAGAAGTAGAAACAAATAAAAATTGAACATAAATTAGTAACTATTTTCAGTTTACCATTTTTAACATGAGTGTTAATCATTAAAACTGATACATGTCAGTTACAATAATACAAAGATGAATTGCGTACTTTTATAATATTCATCATAAACTCTCAACTTACATTTTTTCTTTGTGTTATATTTTTCATACATGAGCATTATGAGCTATGCACCTTAATTTAATAAAACAAACAGCAAACTCATTTATATTAATTACTCATACAATTTAAAAATATCTAATTATAATATATGTACAAAATAAACTATTCAAATTAAAATGCACCATTGACCAAGATAAATATATATATATTTAAAAATCATTAATATTTGAAAAAATCCTTAGTCAAATATACCATAAGTATATTATGAAAACATAACAAACAATTTGGCAAATCATTTCTTGGTTCTTAAAAAGTATAGTATTAATAACAAAATAATTAATTATCAATGCTATCTTTTTTTTTTTTTTTTGTTTGAAAATGTAATTCTAATCAAAAAAATGACCTTTTTTCAAGGATTAAATTAAGAAAAAATGCAAACTAATAGTTTAATATAAAATTGTTTTATATAAAAAAAAAAAATACAATTATCGTGATCTTTTAGGTTTATTAAATGTCGGCAATGATGCTAGAGGAATTTTCAAAGTATATTTTGTTTTATCATCTTTTAATGCAGTGGCTCCTACCAGTCTCATCAATAAAATCAATCTGTAAAATAAAGATTTTAATTTAAAATTAATTGTAAACTATACAGTGGTTTCTGCTTAATGTGAATACCGGTTAATATGCTACTTAATACAACTGCCAACATCAACATGGGCAAAATGATCTGATCAGATTCTAATCATATAAATAAGGGTTAAATAAAAACCCAAGTAAAAACCATACATTATGGGCACTCAGTTCGGAGTAAGTGAGCAGCTTTTATTTTATTTAAGGTTAAGAATGTGCAATTTGATTTTGCTATATGATACTTATTTTTATATTATGTTATTATATTGGACATTGGTGTATAATAAGATATATAAATGAACATCAACAAATTAACAGGTCTATTGATAATGAGAGGTCTATCTGAGAGATAACCATGGGAATTTTGAAACTTTTTTAAATTTAATAAATTAGTTAAATTGTTAATTTCAGTTTATATAGACAGTTAATATGGGTCAGGTCCTAACTTTCCCACATCAAGCAGAATCCACAATGTATTATAATATATGTAATATGCAACATATATCGCAAAAAACATGAATAACGATTAAAAATCATTATACCATTCACTATAAAACTAATCGACTTTTGCTGAATCTAATATCACTAAAATGGAATATACAAATAGAAATCAGTATTTTAAAAATTTACCTCTTTTGACTGCTTGGTGGAAGAAATGGGGACACCGAAGTTAAATCAATAACATTCATGTTAATTAATAGCATAATAATAATTAAATGACAAACAGCCTTATCTTTCATTTTGGAAGTAAAATCTCTAGAAAATTAAAAAATATTTATACAAATAAATGTGTTATATATTTAAGTTTATAATGTTAGCTAAAGGATTTTTTACCTCCCAGTGATACTATACTCTAAAAAGTTATCCAGCAATTTATTATTAATTTCTTCTGAATTTCCATAAATTATTGAGTTTCTATAACTGACATCTCCTGTTCTTCTTTTCAATAACTCAACCAGCCCATCAGCAAATGTGAGAAGACATATACTTTGAATAGTTCTATGAGTTAATCTATTGATATTAGTGATGAAAAACTTTGAAAAACTGCAGATAAGAAAAATATTTAAAATAAAACAATTATACACAAATTTGTAACAAAATAAATAACATTTAATTCTATATAGTGCATGCATAGTGTAGCAAGCATACTGTTGTAAAATATACATGTTATTTTTATTTTTTAATGGTCATGGATATTCCTTTAAAATATTATTAATTAATGTTTTAGATTAATCATGAAATATTTTATCTATTACTTTTACTGAAACTTTCATTTTAAAGATAATGATTACATTTTTTGAATAACTTATTATTTTCAAAATGAAAAAAATTCATATTTATTGTTTAAACAATGTTATTTAGTTAAATTTTTTAATTAATAGATATTTCATTTTTATTTTTATTATCTTGAATTAAAATATGTATCGATTTCTTCAGAAGTTTAAGAAAACGATTTCTAAGTAAAAATATGTCTTATAAATTCACTTAATTTTATTAATAACACAATATTATAAATTATTAAGATGTATGAAACAGTAAATGTATTAATATTTCAGTGGTTGTTAACAGTGTCTGTGAGTATGTGCTTCACCAAAATTAAAAAATCAGGGAGGGAAAAAACTTAAAATAAATGATATTTTTATTTTAGTTTCATGGCCTTTTGACTTTTATCAATTTTGTAAACAGTATACTCATTTTAATATCGCCATCATTCAATTATAATAGAAATAGACTAATATTAACAATGTTTTGACAATAATACAAAAAGCAGAAATAATAATATAAAATATGAATACTAATTAAATAATCTAAGTAGATGATTTAAAATTAGTTTTTTTAACAAAATTAACAAAAAAATTCCTCGTTATTTCACCATCACTGAATTCTTCCCTGTGCAATTTATTAACTCCCCTCCAGGAAAAAATTCCCCGCCTGCTGGGAACCACTGTATTAAACGTAAGATAAATTATGTTCCTATGATAATCTATATTGCAAACTAATTTAAACTGTTACATATTATGCATTGTTCAATATATTTTAAAATTTAAGATATGTATATAAATGTTGTTTTATTTTATGGCTGTTATATAAAAATCGTATAAAATGTTAAGTGTTTGGTCATTTGAAAAAGGTTAAGAACCACCTTAATATTGTATACATGTACGGTTATTAGTTACTGCATATTAGAACTGTTGCAAATATTAAAATTTGTGACTGCTCTTGTTATAGAAAAGAAGGCGTTGTATGCTTTAGCTTAGTTTGTTTTTTTAATGTATATAATACAACAATCATTTTTATAAAGATTAAATTATAACAGCGTGCAAAAATTGTACCAATTACTTATGCCTAATTCATTACATACAACTATATTTACTCTCCAAAATTAATAATACAGTTGTACACACATACACACAAAACTAAAATTTTGAATGCAAAGGATTATTTAACACCTTGATGTTAAATAAAATAAAATAGCTAAAATTTCATATTTTACAAAAGAATCAATTCTCACAAAAATCATAAAACATCTTTCTTATTAGCAATTAAAATAATTAAGAGATCTATTCTATCTAAACTTAAATATGTACTTTTTGTGTACAATTTTCATCACTTTATAATACTGTTGTATAAATAATAAAAAAAAAAAGATAAGGTTTTAAAAATAACTTACTCTTCGTTTTCATTACTCAGTGGCAACATACTTATTATGTCTTTTGCATAATCCGTCATTCCATCAATTTCATCATCATACAATAATGTTGAAACAGGATAGACATTTTCTACTTTATTAGAAAAGCGATTACATCCTATTGGTAAATACAATAATAATTCACTGGTCTGAGTATATAATGATGAATCTAACATGCTAGCTAAAAAAAGAAAATAGCAAAATATGATAATACAAAGTATCATTTATAGTTAATTTTATACATACAAGAAGCAGTTATGTTTTCAATAACATCTGTTGTAGACAAAATAGATTCATTTTTTTTTGACTTTGAGAGCCGTGAAGCCTTTTTAGTTCCAAATACTGATGCAAACTCATCTTCTTTATGCTGCAACTGAATTTCAATGGTTTTCATTTTTAAATAATCTGGCTTCTTAAGGTAAGTCTCTTTTGTTCCATAAATTGAAATCTGTGTACAGTACAAATTACATTTAGAATTAAACACTGTACCAATATTAAATATTATTTTCATTGAAATATATTTTCACAGTAATTTATTAAGTAAAAACCTCATTTGTTCTTTTATTTCTCAAAACTAAATATTTCTTTCCACTATCTTTTCTGGTAATATCTTCTTCTTCAACAGTGCTTCCATTGTGATCAAATATTTTTAAAATGGGTCTATTAGCTCCCATTTCAATAGCCATGCCACAGTTTAAATAAGTTGATGAATTCAAGTGGCCCACTTCGGTAATAGCTAAAAACAAGGTACAAGTTTTTCAGTAAATTTTCAATTAATTTGATAATATATTCCTAATAATATTTACATAAACAAAATAAAACTTAGAAAACAAAATACACAATATGGCAAGTCCAAAGTTTCAATTTTTCAAATTCCATGCTTTTCTAGGTTTTCTAGACTTTTCATAAAAATTTTCTTGTATGATTTACCAATAAACAGTACAAATATTTATTAGATTCAAAGTGGGAAAAAGAAGCTAATGTGTTTACAATGATGTATATTTTTCTTTTTTTTTCTATAATCGCTTTATCATATGGAAATATGTAGATGGTACTTTTGGGAGGTATTTTTCGAAATTCTTAATAGTTTACTCAAAATCTGAGGAAAATTACCTAAAATTTGACAAAAATGCCTCAAAAACTCTAATTTTTTTAATCTAAATTGTATTAATTAATTTTTTAATGTAGATAGATAATAATATGAAAAATGATTTAACATAAGAAAATTTAGAAATTTGAAAAAAAAAACACTTTTTTCCCCATCAACATTTTACAATCCAGTTCTCAATTATTAATGGAATGTGGCTGAAAAATAATTTTTTTTTTGTTATTACAACATACCTTTTAATTTTTAAGTAAAATTGCCTTGAATAAATTAAAGCTCCAATCAGAATTGTTTTATTGAAGAAATAATTTAAGATATAATCAAAATTTCACACGCTCTTCAAATCTCCCCCAAAGAGCAAAGATATATATGGTGCAAAGTATGTCTGGCTTTTTTCAAATATAAATTTGTTTGGAAGGTAAATTCAATAATTATTGTCATTTACTTGTATAAAGGTATAAATTCTAACTAAAATTAACTAACTAAAATAAAATTCATAACATTAATATAAATAAATATGCAAAACATATATGCAAATAATTTGTCCCCATAATAATTTTATATACAGACAATTGGTACCTTTCCAATTTTAGATTCTGAGTGGAACAGTGCTTTTACAATGTTGTTTATTTTTGTTTCATTTGTGTACACTTTTTTTTCATATAGAAATTCTTGCCCAAAAGTTTAACCAATAATTTTAAGAATTAGAATTCTGCACTTTATGGTAATTTAAAGAGGTCATTTTTTGAAATTATCAATAATTTTACCAAAATTTGGGAAAAATTACCGAAAATTTGACAAAGAAGCCTTGAAAACTATTTTTTTTTTAAATTCTGAGCAAAGCGAAAGAAGCTTATGATTTACAATGTTAAATTTTTTTTTTCTCTCTTTTTGTAAACACTTTTTCATTTAGAAATACTTGTTCAAAAGTTTTGATCTTTCGATCAGTATCTCCATAGATACAAAATCACACACAAATGGTACTTTACAAATGTCATATTTTCAATATTTTTCGATTTTCTCAATAAATTTTCCAAAAACCAGGAAAATTTATCGAAAAATTAATAATGGTAAAACAAACGATAAAATTTGCTAAGTATTACCAGAATTTTCAACCAAAATTTTTAACATAACTTCAATTATAATGTTGATAAGCTAATATAGTGATATACTGATATAGTTAATAAACTTGAAACTTAAACCAACAACTAAAAATGGTCATGAGAACATTTCAAAAACATTTAATCAATTTAGAGTTAAGTATAGAATTTTGAAAAATGAGAATTAGTAAGACAAACATTGAGTCTCAGATGTAACACAACTGTCAACTTGAGGTTTACCAAATTTTAATGAGAAACTTTGAAAAAAAATTTTCAAGTAATACCTATTTGTACTTAATGTCACTTTCTGGATATTTTACCTTGAATAATTCATGCATGATTTTTATGCTAAGTTCAACTGGTAAGTAATAAATCTATTAATAACAATAATGTGATACTTTTTTAGGAAACAACTTAATATGATCGATTTCATACAAATTCACCTAAGAGAATATTGAGTGCAAAAACCCCACTTGTTCAGGACATGTGTGGTTTTTACAGTACATGGGAATTTCAGATCCAATTTAAACACATAAGAAATAGCAGGACAAATGTGGTCTTTACACACATATGTCTATCATAGTAGACCAAGTAACAAAAATTAAAACTTTTCACCAAAAATGTGACAAGTGTGGTTTTTACAATCATCGATTCAAAATACTAGAAATTTTTCGTTTTTTGTAAGTTTTTATTTCATATTTTTTTTTATAATCTTGATATTAAGACTTGACTTCACTCACATATATGTTTAATTAACTAATAAAATTCTCGAAATTCGTAAGCCAACTTTTTTCTTTATAACCGTTAGAAGTTAGAATTTTGTTTGTTTCACCATTGATTATAAATAATTGGCCTAAAAAAACAGTCATTTGCCTGATTTAGCTACATGACTAGGACACACATACACATAACACACACAAGCGCGCGCGTGTGTATCTGTGTGTGTATTTAAACTTTCCTAAAATTTAGATTAAAAGACAAATGTATAAAGGCATTTTTTGTCAAATACTTATACAAATATACAATAATACAAATATTTTTATACAAAAAGTAGTAGTAATTATACTACTACTAAGTAGTTAAAGAATTAATGATTATCAAAAAATCATGTTTTTAAGTAACATTCATATTCACTTTCTGAGCACTTAAGTTTATGTGATCACCATCATGATTATCATTAGGGCCCGGAACTTGATGCATTTGCATCTTTTTTTCTTTTGCTCTAATATGTTGCTCGTCTCAACAGAAATTTGATTCATGAAATACAGAATCTAATGGTACCACTTTTATTTTAATATTTTTGGTGCATTTTTTTCATTTTTTTACATTTTGTTCATTTATTTGCAATTATAATTAATAGGTATATATATATGTTTTTTTGTTACAGAGTAGACAAAAAACAAAATTTTAAGAAAAGTAGAAATTTTACATTTATAGAATTTGTAGAATCTTCAAGAGTATTTACATTTTTTTTTCCAAGTTTATAAAAGATAAAACATAAATGTTTAATGTCATTTTTACTGTAGTACTTCAAGAATTTCGACAAAAAAGAAATTTCACTAGATTATTAATTGATTAATATTTTTTTTCGAGTTTAAAAATTGTAAAATATATATTAATGTCATTTTTTAACATTTTTAAGTCATCAAGTTCCGGGCCCTAATTATCATTGATACACTATTCATTTCAATATTAAAGTATGAATAATTAATAGGTAAACTACCTATCTTACATTATTTAATATTTTTATTACTTTCAACAAATATTTCTAAATTAGCACTGTTTGTTTAACATTTGCAAATAATTGATTATACTTAAGTCAAATAGTTAAATATCATATTTATGAGAATTTCCAAAATAGGTACATGTGGGTGTATATACCTATACATAAATAAATAATGAAATTGATAAACAAAATAGTATTTTAGGATTCATTTACTTTAATATTATAAGGAGAAACAAGTAATAAAACAAATAACTTTATTATTGATTATATCAAATAAATATATTGAATAAATTATAGGTATATTTTATAATTGGAAATATTCTCTAAAACAAATAAACTGATTTTAAAATTTTTTTTACTACCTATCAGAAAGCTACACATCTCAGAGTAATATTGATTAAACCTGGACTACATTTTATTTGTAGAGAAATAAGTTTTTAATTAGAAATATTAATACTTGTTGTATTTGTAAAAATATATCAGAAGGTAAAGAGTTGCTTGCTTCCTATATGGTGTGAGCTGTCAAAATAATTCTATGTACATACATATAGGTGATGTCTCAAAAAATTGTAATCAAAAACAAACAAATGTAAAAATCAGTGACATGGTATAATTAACCTTATTTAAATAAATTAAATATGCGAGTCTAAAATATCGTTAGGTACGAGTATAGATTATACAAATCATCCGATCGCCATGATATTTATATACTTAAAATTGTTATAAAAAGAAAAGTAACATAGGTAAAATCGTTTTCTAAAATTTGCTTTATTTCAAACGAGATTTTAAAGGAAATGCCGACATTTCAAATTCTTATCAATGTGAATACACTCGATATGAAAATTCAAATGCATACAGGTAATTCAGGCCTATGACACACCAAGATATGGATTGTGTCATTCACATCTTTAGACTCACCTATGACCGGCGGCAAGCTGGGTTCAGCGAAAACGTGTTCTACCGTTCCGTCCTCCATTGTGCTGCAGTCGCTGGTCCCGAGCGTGTCTGCTCTAATCGATTTAAATCCGATTTCTTAAACAGCGATCAGTTGGGCACCGCTGCAATACGCTAGCCAACGAAAACTATATCGGATACGTCCGCGAACACATATAACTATGATCCTGATGTTTGTAAAACACAACACGTTTACACTTTACATACAATACAAATACAAAGTAGAGCCACAGACAAAATAGAAGTCCAAAAATATTATTGTAGTTTAAATGATATGGAGTCTGTAATATGTATATATATAGTATGGTCATAGATATATAAAATACATATATCTATGAATATGGTATATTGGTATCTTAGATAATACACACTGGACAGAGCAGCAATGCTATGGCCTATACCAGTGGTTCTCAATCTTTTTAGGACCACGACCCAAATTTTTCTTCGAAAACCTATCGCGCGACCCCTATGGTTTTATATTTTTAGAATAAAAAGATAGTTCTTAAAAATCAAAATTAAATTG
>JAIPRM010003593.1:0-25581 GCA_025469315.1 Stegophylla sp. TES_Ste_2020
TATTTTTTTTTTTTTGGGGGGGGGGGAATTTGACAAAAAAAGTCTTGTAAACTATCTGTTTTTGATTTATATTTTAAAAAATATTTAAAAATAAATGTACAATAATATGAGAAACATTTTGGTGCCAGATAATTTTGAAAATGTAAAAAACAAAATTGCCATTTTTTTTATTTTTATTTATAAACTAAAATAATTTTTAGTTCAATATTTAAGTTCAATGCTTCGAAACATCAAAACTGTTAATTATTATTGTGTATTAGTCACAGCTCTGCCCAGAATCGTTTTATTGAAAAAATTATTTATCGTTTCTTTAAAATTTAACACACGTTCAAGAGTATCCCACCCGAAATGCGAAGAACAACCCAAAGATGCGAGGTACACACTTTTTTTTAAAATTTTTATGAATATAAAGTTTTAATATAATTTCGAGAATTTTTATAAATTCCTACGATTAAACAGAAAATAATGGAAGGTTTAAAAAATACGTCTTATCATTATTCAATGAAATCAGTTATTATTATATATATATATTTTTTTTTGATTTTAGATTCTGAAAGAAGCTATAGTGTTTTTTTATAATGATTTTTGTATTTTTTTTTTTTTTTTTTATTGCGCTGAACATCTGCCGAATATTTTATATTTTCAACATCTACACGAGGACGATTTTGTCCGAATGAATAATGTATTATTAAATATTGTAAGCCCACACACATTTTTTTTTTTTTTTGCACCTACACATTTGTGGTTTTGTGTTTCACTTTATGGGATAAATTTCACTAAAAAGACATTTATATGCACAACAACAACAAAAAAAAAAAAAAAAAAAAAACATTAATATACAGTTATTTTTATTTTTTTACTAATTTACCGAAATATGCAAAATCAAAACCACAAAGAAATTACAACATTATTGTTATATTAAGAAATCATAATATGCTTTGGAACGTGTTTTTAGATCAATTAGCTACAAATAAAATTTGTGCTGACAAAAATATGCGATTTTCATAACTTTTCATCCTTAGTCACTGTATGAGGCGTCTAGTTTCAAAACCAGCTATAGGCAATTTTCAAAATTTTTCAGAAACAACAAAAAACGAAAATAACGTAAAATACTTGGTCTATAGTTGTTTTAGAATAAATATGAAATCAAAGCTTTTGAACGGTACACTGTATTGTCTATGAAAATACATTTTGTAAAAATATTATTACAAGAGTTAAATAAATTTATAGTTTTGAAATGGCTGTTTTCGAAACCAACAATTAAATTTTTTTTTTTTCACTTATGGCTGGTTTTGAAATTGACTTCATGAGATAGGTAATTTTGAAACAAACACTGGAAAATTTAAGAAATACAAAACATTTTGAATTTAATGTATATAATTATTTAACAGAAAAAATAATAACCAAATAGAATTTAATTAATAATATTTAATACTTCATTCCATGAAAAGTGAAAAAAAAATTGAGTACTATTACCAGAGCAGATAAAAGCATGTGTTTAATTATGGCTTTGAAATAAACATCGTCGGATGGCTAGTTTCGATACTAACCACATGTTTAATGTTCAATATTTTTACCGACTATGTAAAATTTGGAAAATCAAAAAAAAAAAAAAAACCGTTTTGAAAAAATTATCCCCGTTAGCTGGTTTTGAAAGTAGACGCCTCATATTTTTGAAATTTCGATGTGTCCTCCATAGGAAATATCGCCGAACCAAGTACCGAGAATTTATCACGAAATTATTTCCGAGGTAATTCGATATTTTTTATATATATATATATATATATATATTGATATCGCGTGTTATGACAGTTTAAAAAAAGAGATTTTTCGTTCTCGAGATTTTCGACATTTCGACATGTCGAGGGTTCGAGCAGCCATATCAGAATCCAACACCTGTATATATACAGAAAGTATTTTCAATGTTTAACCCGTTATAAAATATTTATTGAATCTTCGAAGTTATGGAATTCTCCGACGTTCAGGTATTTAATCATACGGCACTTTACCCGGAATATTATAGCCGACCACGAGACAAACAGAATACTGTTTTACACGCTATAATGTACACTTCACAGTATATAATAACGATTCACAGTCTCGCCACGTGTAATTTATAATTTACTCTTAGTATATATATATAACGCGATCAATATTTAGCCGAATAACTGTGGTGTTACTATGAAATGTTGAAAATCAACCTCGCCGTATATTTTTTTGAGGGGGGAGGGGGTTTGAAACGAATTCCTCCCTCGCCCTCGTCTAAAATGTAGGGCATTCATATGATCATTTTTAAACAATTTTCAATTACATTCAAAGTGTAAAAAAAAAAAAAAAAAAAATTAACTATTTTTAATTTCATTGTAAATAAAAGAAACAATACGGTTTGGTGATGTTTTTTTCAACAGTCAGTTGTCCTAATAACTATAATGTAAAACTCACAATTATTGTAGTCTATCTCCACTCAGAATAATTTTATCGAAAAATAATTTACCGTTTCTCTAAAATCCAACACATCTATCCATCCCATCCGAGGAGCGGAGAATACACATAATGCGAATTCAGTTTTGTTTTTTGTAAACTGTAGGTAAAATAATACCAAAACTAGTAGTTTCATAATATACATTTGGTAACTATTCAAAGTCTGTATTATTTATTAAATTTTATTTTATATCGCACCAAAGGCATAATATAACATAATCTCTAATTAACACTGTGGTGATGGATTTCAAAATACATGAAAGTAATATAATATGTATGTTAGGGTGATCATACGTCCTGTTGTCCTGACAAACTTCTCTCAGGACGTTTTTTTCCCCCATAATTTCAAGTCTGTCCCATATTAATATCGTTTTTTGACTTACTGTTGATTTAAAATTTTTGAAATGAAATTATGAATAAGGGATTTGAAGAAATTTTAAAATGTATCGAATTTATTTTCATTATGTTATTTTATGTTTTTCAAAATAATGTTTTTATGTGTTTAAATTTAATCTATAATAGGTAGTTTAAAAATTATACTTTTGTTACGATTCAAAAACATATACACACACACACACATATATATATATATGTAATAAATTACATTTTGTATTTTATTTCCTTAAATATGGTCACCCTAATGTATGTACATCGTGTATAAAAGTTATAATTATGTAAATTGAATTTCGAAATCTGTTATATAATATTATACAGCTGTACTTTATTGAACTTTATCCAAAAACTAAAATAAAATTTTTCCACTGTTTTTTTTTTTTTGTTAATAAACACGATATAAGTACTCCGGTTTTGGAATTGGGAGCTTTCCAATAAACCGATAGAAGAGCCATTCCTGGCAATTGCTTCAAGTTTTGTCTCGTGTTTTGGGTATTCGTAGCACACTTGCACGCCACATGTAATGTTTTCTTCATGCGTGCAACATGGAAATGGAACCTGAATTTTCACTAAACTGATAATTTTACAAAATGATCGAATCGATTGGTATATTAAATGATTTTATATAATCTGATTTGAAAATTAGTCATTCGATTATCCCACTCTTGCAAACTCCTTCTACGAAAACTCGTATATTTTATTTGGATAATTTGTAATTTGCTTTTTTTGATTTTATTACATTTGCTTGTAGAAAATGTAGAGAAAACATGGAAAATCCAACTTTATTAAATTGCGTTCGAAGGTGAAAAAAAAATAAAGGGGGCGCTAACGCAACTTAACCCCTATACGCACGCCCTCTAGATTTGGGTAGTTAAATACAATTTTTTGGAAATCCGGAACAATAAATTTAAGTAACTTTTACGACTTAAATTAACCAATAACCAAACAAAATCTTACCATTTTTCACCAGTTTATATTATTATTTACAATAAAGTATAAAACACTAAGTATTTAAATTGCAAAATTAGAAAATTCACTTTATTTTCAATAAATACTAGTTTTAAGTCGAATACTTCCTAAAGACATAACCAATGCTTTTAACTTTTTCCACCTGTTTTCGCCGTATAATTTTGTGTACTATGATCATTCTTAAAAAAGCCGGGCATTTTTCGCACGATGGGTGTTCTTCGCACGTCGGGTAGAATTCTCTTGACGGGTGTATTAAATTTAAAAGAAACGATTAATCATTTCTTCAATAAAACGATTCTGAATGAAAGAAGTTAATAATATAAAGAACAAATGAGAAAAAAAAATGTTAGAAAAATGTCCAAAATTTTTTTTTTCACATTTTCAAAATTTTCTTGCGCTAAAATCTTATACGATTTTCTATCTATATTTAAATCTTCATATAGTTCAAATCAAAAAAAAATGATAGTTTCCTAGTCGTTTTTGCCAAATTTTGGGTAGTTTTTAAAAAAAAATAAAAAAAATAAAGAATTGAGAAATTAAAAAAATAGAGATAAATCCGGTTTCAAAAAGTTGCTGATCGAAACTTTTGGACAAGTATTTCCATACGAAAAGTTGTACACAGAAAAAAAAAACATCGTTGTAAAAACACTAGCTTCTTCACTTCGTTCAGAATCTAAAATAAAAATAAAATATTCGACGGTGTGGAAAATAAGATTAAATGTTTGAAAACAAAAAAGAAAGAAAGAAAGAGAGAAAAAAAAATGATATGAAAGCGCAAATTTCGTATTCTCGACGACATTTCTCATAATATACCGCGGAATGTAATTTAGTTAACTAATAGGTACTCGTCGAGTAAAAAATAAAACACAAAAAAAAAAACAAAAACAAGAACAAAAAATATAACGCCATAAATTAATATAATATACGTAATTTAATTCCTACAACAGCACTACACGCGCGTATATTACTTGAATTATTTACCCACTCGCGTGTCGTCTCTGTGTTACATTTATATATTTATCATGCTTGGCGAAATTACCTACGGGAGGAGGGGAAGGTGGTAAATAACAGAGATATCATTATTATACACTGCACTACGACGACGGTCACGTTAATTGTTATTATAATAATAATTATAATCACTGCCTATACAGAGTGTCGAGTCTCGAGTAGTGACGCCGCCGCGAGACGTGCCAATATATCGATAAATTGTTTTTCGTGAGAGATATTATCGAATAATCCAGTGGTTCCCAAACTTTTTAATGGTATGACCCATTTTGGGAATTATTTCAATTTTGGCTACCCACAACAATAATCAAATGTCTTTTTTTTTTTTTTGTTTCATTTTTGCTTGTCGATTGATAAAAATATAAAAGACACTGAATAGAAAAAAAAAAAAAACATTTTGTATTAAAATTTTTATCGAATTATTTTTATAACTGTAAATAACTCTAATTATTTATTCATTTAATTATTACAAAAAAAAAAAAAATTTATGTATATACCATGCGAATTTTTAGCTAGCTCAAAAAAAGTCATTCACAAAAATATTTTTCGAATTTCTATATTTAATTTCCATAAATTTTTAATTACATTTTCGCCAAATTTAGACTAGCTTTTCTTGAATTTCGCAAAAGAATTGAGAATTTCGAATAATTTGACTTACCCTAAAATGTCATCTAGATATAAATTCTGATTAAAATGGTTGCTGGTCAAAACTTTTGGAAAATATTTCTATTCGAAAAAGTGTACCATTGGAAAAAACTTGCTTCTTCACACCACTCAGAATCTAAAATTTACAATGCATGCGACCCACCAAAAATTAAACCGCGACCCATTTTTTGGGAACCCCTGGATTAATCGATATATTTCGGAGAGAAAAAAATATCTTAACATAGTTTATTGTTAATACTATACATATTATGTTTTTTTGTTTTGATATTTAATGTGAATTTCCTGCCTAATTATTATTATTTGCTCTTAAAAATCTACGATAATTGAGAAATCCGTGTGTAGTCAGAGATATAAGTGCTATAAATAGCACTAAAAATTGGAAAATATGCAAAATAAAATTTTCAACATTATTTTTAAACATAAAATTCAAGATGTATTTTATTTTACAGATTTTTTTAAATATAAAGTATTCGATTTTTATTGGAAATGAACGGAATTGTCCGAATTAATCGACAATGGTCTAAGGCCGTTTATTTCGAATGCGTACTATCTTAAAATAAAACACTTTGTTTTCGTTCACAAATTGTTACAATAACATATTGTAACAGAATTTATAACTCCAAATTAGCCAAATAGCTCCTTTAATATGTATTTATGTGAAAATATTCCCGAAAATAGCATTAAAAACCTAAAATTAGCAAAAAAGCATTAAAAACTGTAAATGTGCAAAAAATAGCAAAATAAAATTTCGTGTTTGACAACAGAGAAGGGTGAAACATATTTGTATCTTACTTTGAATGTTCTAGGAGCAGGGGCGTATTTAGAAATGCCCTATAAGGGGGGGGGGCACAAACGAAAAAATTCTAATTGTGTACAGTTAAAAAATAACTCATATTATCCATTTCAAAATAATGTCATAATTTAATATTGTCTAATAACTAAAATACACGAGTTTGATAGAAACATAACATTTAATTAGTAAACAATTTATAAAAACCTTTTTTTTTTTTTTTTTAATAAATTTAAATATTTATTATAACTGAATACGTCTGGGGTGTTAATTAGCATAATATACATCAACTACTTCTTCAGGTTTAATAATTATTTCTGGATGTATATTCAGCAATGCTAATCCATTGAATCGATTTTCTCCCATAGTCGAAAAAAAAAATATATAAAATACGGTGAATAGGGGTGGCACAGGCCCTTATGTGCCCTCTCCGTAAATACGCCCTTGTCCAGGACGAACCAAGAAAAATATGCATTTGCTAGAAGTTCCGAGCCCTGCAAATAACTATCGCGCATGCCTAGTGCGTGCATACAATAACAATCTCTCGTTTGTTTTTTTTTTTTTTATTATTGTTTTTATTATTATGCGAAATCGTCTTTTATTATCTCGTAATTTCTTACTTCTGTTCGCGTCACACACACACACACATTTCTTCCTCGTTCTCTGCGTACACTGCCAATAACTTACTCGACGTGTGCGGATTACCGTTTTCAGACGAAGTCTATTTATATAATTGCATTTTCTAGTCTCCGCTCGTCGATCCGAGCAGTATTGTCGTCGTTACTTTTGTTTATCACTTAATAAATTTCTCGTCTGGGACACGGTTATAGCTCTGTTTTTACGGCCGTAAAAACAAAAAAAAAAAAAAAAAAATTATCGTGACATCCTCAGCTATTTTGCTAAACACGACTGGCTCAAAAGACTCATCCTCCTCCTCCTCCTCCTCCTAGTCCTATCCGATGTGCACGATAAAACAATTTTCCCTTTGTATGAGAATAAAGATTCGAAAAAAATTCAACACGAAAATAATTTTTGACAACAAATTGAAAACAATTTTAAACTTACAGAAATTCTGATGTTTATATTGAATACGTCATGTCCCATCTATTTTGTCCGTTTAAGTGATATCAATGTTTATTTTGTTCGAGTAAAAATTACACGTTTTTTGTGGGGATACCAAACTACAATATAAGTGGCAAAACAACACGAACTTAAACCCCAATGTCACTTGCATACAGACGAGGAACTTTTATTTCATTTAGTTTTCAGGTTCTGGGCGAAACGAAAAATCTAATGATTTTACAATGATGTTTAAATATAAAATAAAAAAAAAACTTTTTATACTCGAAAAATGGCTAGGATTAGTTAGTGAAGCGTTTTGCAGCAGTTTCCGGTTGAAAATTGTGCTCAAATGGTACTTTAAAATGAGATCATTTTTCAAAATTCTCGAATTATTTTTTTGAAACTCAAAGAAAAATTACTGTACTGAATACGGAGTTTAAAACCGTAAGATATGTGGTAAACCAAATTTTTATGGAACTTATTTCAGTACTTTAGTCATCACTTCAAATTTAATAGGACTAGAAACTTGAAATTTTCTATAAACACTAAAAAAAATATTCAAACCGTTTTGACCATAACAACCAATGATTTTTAATACAAGTTTTAAATAATTTTGATTTTAAATTCAAATTTGAATATCAATTTTTGTTTTTTCAGATTTGTTTTCAGTTTTAGGAAACAGTGTTATTTGTTTATTTTAATATCGTTTACGATTTTGGATATCGGATTTTTATTTTGTTTTCAATTTTGGATACCAGTTTTTGTTCTAGATTTTTTTCGATTTCGATATTATCGATATTAGTTTTTCAAAGGTATTCGAAATCGATTTTGGAACCTGTTTTAAACCCTAAAATAAGCATCAGTGACTTTTCAAAAAGCTTACCCGACACAAGAAATTCCTACACGTGCTTCTGGTCGCCATCGCTTAATTTCTTAAATCATAAGATCATAATGTCACAAAACGTACTCAAAAAACGTTCATTCTGAAAAATAGTTTATTATTGGATGTTAAATTGAATTCATTAGGTCAAACCTTCAAGTCACGTTACTTTTGTAATTTTCTTTTCGTGTTTCTCAAAAATTCAGAACTCGAACGTATTTTTGGCATTGTCAATGACCAAAGTCCGCAGCGTAAATTCGACAATTATTTTTAAAAAACGTTGATTATCGGCCGATGTTAAAATATAGAAAATTATAGTTTCGAACGGTTTTCGCAATGACTTTGATAGACGGTCGCGTTGTCATTGTCGAAATGATCGTGTCATTTCTTTTCAAATGTTCGACTTCAAAATGATCTGCGGGTAATCCGATAAAAGTCTTTTGTATCGCGTAAAAACTGCTTTTGATGTCGGTCGGAGCAGTACTTTAAGTTGTTACGTGTCAATGTTCTTCCCCGACCAGTGTACCCTCTCACTCCCCTCTTTCTCTCTCTTATCATTTTCTCTCTCGTTAATATTAAGCAAAATCACAAACCATTACTTTTTCTTTTTCTTTAGCTAAACTTCTGTTTTACAACAAAATATAATATTATACCTGCGCACAAACTTTATGAAATATATAAATAAATATGTCTGATATGGATTACAAACTTAATGCGCTAACAAACAAGAGCACTCCGGTAAATAAATAAACGAACAAAAACTATGTGTATTTTGTACAGGTATGACGAGATATGCATAAAAAATGATTTTAAAATGAAAAATTAATTCCGACAGGTAGTCGAAATTAATAATTTTAATAATTCCATTTACGGGTAACAGTTCCAAAAAAAAAAAAAAAAATCAATTAAACACTTCACTGCTACACTTTCCGAGCAGCGCACCGACAAAATTATATTATATATATATATATTCGGTAAGGTATTTTTTTTTTTTGCCCCCCGTCACCAATATCATCGAATATTTTACTGCTGGTAAAGTTATTTGTTTTTATTTTTATTTATTACACAATAACATTATTATCATTACTGAATTAAAGCCGAACGGCTTTTGTCAATGATTTTGAGAAAGAAGTACACATATTATATAGGTGGTAACTAGGATTCGGAACTTGTTGCATTTTTCATATTCTTTATTAATGGCTACAGAATAATCTAAGTGAGATATTAATTTGTTACAAGACATTATGGATTCTAAAACAAACATTTTTTGTGCATATTTTTGCATATTTTGCGATTTACTAGGAAAAATGCATATTTGACAAATTTGTAGCTTATTCACACATATATGACGAATGTATAGCAAATATATTATGCATTTTTACGTTTTCAAATTAATACATTTATTTTAAAGGTCGACATCATTTTAGATTTTGAGCGAAATGAAGAATGTATTGGTTTTACAAATCTCTGTGTTAGTTTTTTCGTTTTATTGAAGAAATGATTTATCTTTAATTTAAAATGTAAACACCCACCAAAGGGTATCCCACCCAGGAAGCAAAGAACACCCATTGTATAAAGTACCTACGTCTGGCTATTTTTCTTTTACTGTTATTCGTCGGTTTATATACCTAATCATTGTTTGAATTTAAAATGGAATATATTAAATTTAAATAAAAAAAAAATAGTTGCATATTTTGATTATTTTAGACGCATGTTTCCAACAATTCGGGTTAGGTTAGGTTAGGTTAGGAACTCTTTTTGTTCCTTTTTTAGATTAGTGATCCCGTTTTAACCCCTTTACAGTTAAAGTGTTGAATCAGTCATTTTATGAAATAACTAGGTAATTTATAAAATAACTAAAACGTTGTTGGTAGTGTATATAATTTATACTTTATCTAGTTATTTTATACATTCACTGGCATCCACTTTGTTAATGTGTCAAATTGTACAAAATCTTATTTTACTGTAAAGCATAGTAATAAATTTGATAAAACTTATTGTTGGTGATCCCAATGTTCACGAACATTTATTGTGTTAGATAAAGTTTTCGTGGTACATGTATTATCATCATTATTGTCAATAAAATTGGTAAGATTTTTAAGTTTAGTTATAGTTTTACAGTTGTATCGACACTAATATTTTAATATTATTAATATAGTTCACAATGAATTTGCTGCAAACGCACAGTCACTGGGAACTAGTTTTTTAAGTGCACTTGTATCAAAAAAAAAAAAAAAAAAGGTAATACAAAGCGGTGTCTATGCAGGAAAAAAAAATAAGTACTGTGCAACTCGAAATTCCACATTAGCCTCGCATGTACAAATAAATAATAATTATAAAAAATATAATAATATATTTTAAATTTTAATGTATTTTATACTTTAACATAATATATCAAACTGAAATTGTATAGAATAACTAGATATTTTATGAAATAACTAGTTAAAATATATATTTCATGTTTAATTTCATACTTACACCGATTTACAATACCGAAACGAATTTATAAAGCATAGTACACTTATGCAAATATACATTTTGTTACGTGATCAATACTGTTTTTTGGTACCACGGTAAAAAAAAAAAAATATATATATATATATATATGTATCATCGGATAAAAAATAAAAATAACCACTTTCATATATTAATTTTGTTTATTTGGTTTTTTTTACGAGTTCAGTGATTTTTAAAATTGAATTAATTTAATTGGTTTATTTGAAAAACAAATCACGAAATACAAATCACTGGCGCTGATAGCAGATCTATTTTGGGGGGGGGGGGCTCGAGCCAGTTCAGTCAAAATACAATGTTAATCCCCGGCCCTGGCCGTGACGCTGCGACCAACGAGTGCACGCAAAAGTTTTATTAGCGTTTCGCCTTTAGATTGTGCACCTTTTCCTTCGGCGCGTGATTTCGCTCTCTGCCCGTCTTGACGCGAATAAAAAATTGACCGTGGACATTGCACGAACTGGAAACAACTCGATTTCCCGTCCACCACCTACCCGCCTGCCGTCTTCTTTATTTTTAATTTACATTATTAAAATTCCAGCTCGTTTTCCCGCCCTAGTTTCGCGTGACCTTTTCCACCGGACACGAGTATTATAAACAATTCGCGACCTCTTTGTTTTTCTCGTGTAAATTATTGCATCGTGTTTTTGGTCGACCGGAGAGCAAACAGGTCAATTCGCGTTGCTCGAATTTACCAAAATAAATAAATAATAATAATAATAATAATGAAAATAATTTTCAAAGTTTCGTTGAATTATACTTTGTAATTTATTGACCGGATTTTTATGATAAAACCGTTATAATATTTTATACGTTTAATTTGAACGTTTTAGGCGGAAATTAGGGAGGGAACAAGGGTAGTATTTTTAAAATCGTTTAAAATATTATTTGAATCATTTTTCTCATTTTTTATGGCATTTTCGGCCTAAAATTTAAATCCAAAATAATCGCAAATAAAAGTGTCATCAAAATCCCGTTTCTAGATTGTATAGTATACTCGTAATATTATTAGGAGTCGGTTTTTTTTACGAATAATCCCACTTTCCGAGACACAGTAATATTATAATTATTGTTTTTTTTTTTTTTTTTTTTAACGATGTTGACATCCCCCCCTCCCTTGTTCAGACGACTATTATAAACTACGCCAACAGTGAGCATCACATTATCATGCGCTGGCGGTTTGCGTGACATCGTAATAATAAAACATCAATTTCCGGAATGTCCGTTAAAAAATATTTTTTTAATGCACGCACGCGCTGTTTTTGCGGTGAAATATTTAAATTCAAACAAAAAAAAAAAAAAAAAACAGAAAAAATAACGATACGTGGAAGCGTACTGTATAAATTATTATCGTAACGTGTTACGCATAATATGCGTTGTGCTCAAACGATTCGAAAACGTAAAATAAAAAAAAAAATAAATAAAACACGGCGGCGACCGCGTGAAATGAAAATATTTAACGCCATCGAGTATTTCATATTTCGGAAAAAAAAAAATATATATATAACCTCAAACCGCGTTGACGCGAAACCGAAATGAAGATTTTCGTGCAGGAATATCATTATTATTATTATTATTATTATTACTCCGCTTCGTGTGTATTATAATGTAATTACGATTTCCGGTTCGAAATCAATACACGAACAGCCGACGACACGTCGCCATAGAAAGTTTCCTCGTTTTCGATTCCGAACGGGAAGCTGCTCATAAGAAATGTATTAGTCTCACAATGCGTTTTCGTTTTTGTTTTTCCGTACGACTTACACCACCCACACGTATTCGGATGTCGAAAAGGGCCCGAAAGTTTCGCGTCAGACCCATCATTAAATCAAAAAATGCCCGAAACTTCAAATAGGTATAAGTCAGTCGTTTTTCGAAATTATCAATAGCTTTTTTCAAAATCGGCCGTCAATTACGGGTTGAAAATTCGATTTTCACGACAACGGGAGTCATCGTTCACGGAAATGGCCTTAAAACTCGTTTTACACGGATTCAAAAAAAAAAAAAAAAAAAAACTATATTAATCAGACTCCTCCAGAATGTTTTTTCCAAAACAAAAGTAGTCGCCATTTTTAGCTAAACTCGAGGAACTATTATTTGTGTTTATAGAAAAAAATAAAAAACAAAAATCGTTATAAAAGCACTAGCTTCTCCTGATTTCGCTCGGAATCTAAAATAGCCGAATTTCCCTACAATTTTTTAACTCCTGAAAATTTTTTATTTTAAAATTTAATTTACTCTCTTATGCTCTACTTAAAATAATAAAGCGATCGAAAAATAGTATTACAAAAAAAAAAAAAAAAAAACAAAAATCGATATTCTCGTGTATATTAGATGGGGTAAAAATAAAAATAAAAACCGTTCTGTCGACTAATTTTTCGATTTATTATTAATGTTTTAATGGAAATTCGGCGAAAGTACATTTGGCGAAAGTTTCGCGCGAGGATTCGGCTCAGTAGCTGTTGTTTTCGAGCAAGTTTCTCGAACGAACAAACCGACGGCCTTAAGTTATATAACGTCTGCGCGCAGTATAGATAAATAGCGGACGGTTTTAAATTTTAATTTTTAAACCCTAGCTAGTGTTTTTTTAAAGGATATTTATTTTTTTTCGACCCAAAAAAATAAAAATAATAAACGTATGACATATAGGTATGTTAATAACAAAATAAAATAAATAAATAAAAATAAACTTATTCTGGAGTATTATTATAATTCATTTTATTTTATTTTATTTTTTCATTATCGACCGGTTCAGATTTTAAAAATCATCGTCAGGTTAAGAAAAAATTGTCAATGAAAAGATTGAAAATGATTTAAATGAGATGTAGAAATCGATAAAATAGTCGTTTTAAATAGAGAATATTATAATCAGAAAGATTATTTAAAAATGAACAGAGTGTGTGTACATAGATGTGTTAAAAAGTGAATTCTATGTGTGTTTGTTACTATTATTTAAAATATATTGATAATTTATTGATTGTATAATTTTTAAAATCCGTTTGAAAATTTAAGATATTATTATTATGTATATATTATGCAACTCTTCTAATACTGAATTAATGTAAATGTAAATATTCTATCTAAATCGAAATCAATATTGTGGTTGTTTTCCAAAACACGTTTAGCGAAATTTGAATTAGGGTTGTTTATTTTTTTTTTAATTTTATTTCCGATATGTGTTCTTTATATTATTATCTTGTTTTGAAATTTCTGTTAGTCTTATTTAGATTATAAAATGTTATCAAAAGAAGCAGGTAGTTTTGTGAATTTTTTAACATTATTATTTATAAGTTTTATTAAATTATTATTAGTTTCAAAGGCTACTTTAATGTTTTATTTGTATTGCTGTTTAGAATTTTAGCAAATTTATCAGACCAAAAAATACGTCTTTATTTTCCCATAAATTCACATATTTCGCCCTCTTCGCCGTGTACCGTAGCACACACGTCGTCGCAGCAACAATATATCATGCCGATATTTAATAACTCGACTAAGTATGATAATATATTGTGCACACTAGGCCCGACGTCTATTCTTATCATTATTTGTGTTGTTGTTATTAAGGAACGAAATCGCGCGAAACAATAATATATTATAAACACCACAGGCGAATATTTCGTCTTCTCGACACGACGTGTACCGCGCGAACGCGTGTTAGGGTCACATGTAACGTACCAATGAGATCACTCACTCTGTTCGCACGTGGAAATCGGACGTTTTCCTGCGGAAGTTTGTCACCCCCCCACCCCCAGCCACAAACGTGGTATATTCACACGTAGTCTTCATGCTGCACGGTCGTCCGAAATACCGACAAAGACTTTTTTTTTTCGATTTCCACTTTAATGCTCTGAAAAATGAGAAAAACGAATTCAAAAAAAAAAAAAATTTGGAATTAAATACACTAAAAAAGCTGCATGCACACCACTGTTATTCTTCGCTCTTTCGGTTAGGTAATAATCGAAAGTCCAGGTTGAATTTGAAAGAAAACATAAAAAAAAAAAAAATGTCTTCAATGTATCAATTCTGATTGGATTTTTGACAATTCGATAACACGTGAAGAATATTTTTCGGTGATAAAATAATAAAAAAATTTTATGCGGTTTTGATAGAGAATAATAATAATTAAGGAATTTGAAATTCGTTTTGAATACGTCGTAAATTCTACATTAGATCGATTTCTACACTTTTCATTATTCTACTTGTAGTATTCAGAAATTGGCTTCTGTTTGCTTATAATATTCAGATGATAAAATTTGTTTAATAATTCGGCTTTTTTAGAAAAATAAGGAGACGTAGACTTCAAAAAGTGTCACAGTTGGTATAATATAGTGGCTCGAATTATTGTTAGGTGTGTCACCAAAAAATTATTTATTTATATTTTAGAGTTTAAACAATACAAACCTTATACAGTAAAGAAAGGATCACACTACACCATATCACAAATATTTCACAGAATTTTTTTAAGAAAATATAAAACCTTTAACTATGGAAATTTATAATTGGACAGAGCGAAGAAGCTAGTGTTTTTCATTGATGTTTATTTTTATTTTTATTTCTGTAAACACATTTTGTTTAGAAATACTAGTCTCAAATTATGACCAGAATCTTTTGGAATCAGAATTTACCTCTAGATGGTACTTTTAAAAGATTATTTTTCGAAATCCTCAATATTTTTCCAAAATTTGGGAAAAACTACATAGAATTTGACAAAAATGATTTTAAAACTCTTTTTGTGTTATCCAAATGTTATGAAACTTTTTGAGATAGATACCAGATAGACAATAATATGAGTAATAACACTTTTTTCTTGTTAATTTTTTTTCTTTTCTCAGTTAATAGTGGAATAATAAAATTGGATGAGTAATGAATAAATTTGTCGTTTCTTCAAATTTCAATGCATCCACGAAAAGTACCCCATTCAAAGATCGACGTATAACCATAGTGCTAAGTAAATCCTGTTTTTTTTTTTTTTTAATAAATTGTTAACGCGTATGGGTGTGAAAATTTACATAGATGACAATTATTATTTTTTCAAAAATACAATAACTGAATTTTGTGTCTCGCCATTTGTATGGATCTAAATTAGGGCGTCGACGTATCTAAAAGGTTGAGAACCACTGGTATAGTATACATTTTATGGTCAATCCAAATCTAATTTAAGATTCTCATTTTTGGATCGGTCGGTGCTTAAAATCGTGAAATTGTTATGTTACACACGTGATTGACTGTGGTAGAAAATCACGGCTTTCAATTCCCTTTCTATGGTAAACACTGCGAGCAATTATTTTATTACAAATTGTATGAGCAAAGGTTCATTAAGTTGTCGTATCCAAAACTGGTATTGTCGAGTCAAAAATTGGCTATGCCAATTAGTTTTTCACTTTTCTTCCATAGATGCGTCTATCAATGCACGTGCGTCTATATCTTTCAGGTGTACCAACAGTTAAATTTTTCTGGCGTAAGTTCTCTTTCATATTATGAAACATACTGACAACAATATACCGAATGTCCCGAGTACTATATATCGAAAATATTATGATTCCAAAACTTAAATACTATATATTATAAAATTTACGTTATTTAATATTAAGCCAATGAGTGCGACCCGGAAAATTTAATTTAACGTGACCCGTGACGGATTACAAAATTATCGACTTGACTTAACATTATGTGCTCAAGGGAAATGAACGTTGAAATCAACAAATTTCAAAATACGAAGAGTTAAAGAATGAAAAACGGTTAAAATAATGAATATCGACACGGAGTACAACAGGGCATCTTGTATTTTATTACACAAACTTTTAAATCGAATACAAAACGTAATACTCTACTCTTAACACGTTGTTAATAATTATTCATATCGACAATAATTATTATTTATTATCGCAAAGCACGATTTTCGTTTTATGCTAATAATTAATGAGTGCTATTGTTTCGATCGGATTTTGGTTACGTTTTTTCAAAAACCAAGTATTACACGAAACGCAGATTTAATATTGTTCTTTTACACTTTTGTAACGTCGTTTTACGTTTCGAATGTTTTTAGCACAATTGAATACAAATGATGATAATAAAAATACAATTATAAGTTTTTAGACGAAAATATAACGCTACTAAAAGTTGCCTGGACCAGATGGAACAAAGACGTTCGCAGAGAACGATTTTATTTTTTTCGTTTTTTTTTTGCCTACGCCCATCAGGTCACTCGCTCGTCGAATTGTCATTACGTCATATTATTTATTTATTTAGTCCAATATATATATAACACGTGTACATTATTTAAAATAGAATATTATAGAAGTGGAATGGAGATTACAATTAGTAGCTAACAAAATACATAGTTACAACTATACAAACACAGGAAAAACTAATTTACAACAAAAAATTAACATAATTGCACGTCATTAATATAGGTAAATGGGTGATTTATAAGAAAAAAACCGGACAAATTTCGTTGGATGGGTGTTCTTCGCACGACGGGTGAGATTCTCTTGACAGGTGTATTGAATTTTAAAGGAACGATAAATCTTTTCTTCAATAAAACGTTTCTGAACGAAGGAAGATAATAATTTAAAAAATTAAATGATAAGAAAAAAGATGTGAGAAAAATGTCCAAAATTTGTTTTGCACATTTTCAATTTTTTTTTTTTTTGCGCCAAAATCTTTCTCATATTATTTTCTATCTATGTTTAAATTTCCATATAGTTCGGATCAAAAAATGATGGTTTCCGAGTCGTTTTTGTCAAATTTTGGGTAATTTTTTCCAAAAAAAAAAAAAAATTGAAAAATTAAGAAATTCAAAACATGACCTGTTTAAAGTACAATCTAGAGGAAAATGCGGTTTCAAAAAGTTATTGATCGAAACTTTTGGACAAGTATTTCCATACGATTTCCATATGTTATACACAGAAAAAAAAAAGAAAAAAGTGTGTACTTCGCTCGTCGGAGTGTTCTTCGCCCGACGGGTGGGATTCTCTTGACGGGTGTATTGAACTTTGAAGAAACAATAAATCATTTTTTCAATAAAACGTTTCTGAACGAAGGAAGTTAATAAATATCTAGTGCCCATCACTAGTTACGATTGACGCGTTATTCGCAATTATTATTATAGAAGGAAAAGCAAAATTTGACGTTTTTATAATAATATAATAACGGAAATATTACTTGTTAACGGTTTCACTCACGAATGAATGAGATTTTACATAATAGTCGTTATAATTATTTGGTTATAATGACCTGTTACTGCCCACTGAGAGATTGTTATTAATTATGATAATAATATGAACGTGAACGTTATAATCGATTTGTATTGCTTTTCGTTTCGAGTCTGTAATCAACCCGCGTGTTCATTAATAATAATTACTGTCCGTCTCGACGACGGAAACGAATTAATTTGTTTGATTGTGTTTTTGTTTTTTTTCTTTCCAGTGTGTATCCGTTTCCGGTCTGGGATTTCGACGGGGTAGTTACAAGTGCGTGTGCCGCCGAGGTTATTACTTCCCCACCCCGAAATACGTTGGCCACTATTCAGGAGCCAGATTTTTCAACGGAGTCATCATCGAAGAGGAATACGAGAAACTAACGATGGTGAGTCGTCTTATCGTCAGTGGCAAAATTAGAGGGGGAGGGCACAAATAAGAGGATCGTTAACACCCCTTGTTATTTTAACCGTTAATTTCATATTTTTAAGTTTTAAAGTAACCGATGTTTAAAAAAAAAAAAAAACCACCTACTTAGAACTATTTTGTTAACCTAACCTAACCTAACCCGTATTATCACACAATGACTATTCTTAAATTGTTGGACAATAACGATATGGTACACATTAAGGGGAAATCGTTTGATTGAGAGCTGTTTTTAGACAATAGGTCATATCAAAAACTGAATTTTGATAAAATATACTGCATGAAACCCAGAAAAAAAGTATGTCGGTTTGAAAAATATTTTAACTATGCATATTAAATATAACAGATATGTTTACTTTTAAAATGGTTATTGTGATTCATAAATAATAATTGAGAAATAGTATTTGGTGGTGTGGGGTGTTGCCCCCCAGGGTTATTTTTCATTACATAATTTTAGCAACCCTAGTATTTAGGCTCTAGTTGAGCTCATGTTTATTGTGATTTCGTGACGCACCACAGAAAGCATACATAAGAACGATCATTATAATATTGTTTTCGGTCCATTTTGTCGATTAGAACCGAAGCTGAGTCATTATTTCAGGGGGGTTAAAGGTTAAGGTGAAAATATACCTTATTAAACGACCCTAAAACAAACATCATTACGTGATATGAATGGTTATAAATTATTATTATTAATTAATTAATTAGTAGACATGAGTGAAAGAAAAAATGCAATTAAAAAGAAACTCAATACTACTACTTATTCTAACGATCTATACAATAAATGAGCTCGTTTTTTTGTTCCTATGTTTATAATCGTATTTAATTAATGGGTTACAACTTCGTTTCGACATTTTAATTATAATGATTTATCCTATTTCTAGAATTGGATTCAATTGTTTATTCTTTTCTAAAAAACTACTGATAATTTTGAACTTAAAATACAATCCAGAGAAAATTGCATATGTTTAAAGTTGGTAGACGAAATCTATAGATGAGTTTACTGCATGACAAAGTTATTAGGTTAAAAAAAAAAAAAAAAAAAAAAGATAGAGAAAGAAGGAATAAATAACATTATAAAATCCCTAACTTCTTATCCTCCGCCAGACATCCTAAAATTTGGATTGGATTAATAGTCACAATCTCCAAGGAGCCTAGAAGTCACTTATTAATTTATTTCTTAATTTTAATTCTAAATTGTATGATTATGAGCTACATAATATAGTGTTATTGTTCATACGCTATGTCTACAGCTATTGATTAAGTTATAAATTCACTCGTCTCTGTTAGACCATGCAAGGCTACGTTTTTTTTATTGAGTGCAATAATCTAACAGAGTTTTTTCGTATTATTATTATTTTTTTTTAAGTTGAAACAATTTTGCATCCTGCTCTTTTAACTATATTATTTTTTTTTTTTTTTTTTTTTATAGAAGAGACAAATGATAAAAGTGGTAGATTTCAAAAAAAATACTTCCAAGAGATTACTGTCGCACTTTCAAAAATTATTCCGCGTTAAGTGTCCTTTTTTTTTTTTTTTTTTTGCGTAAATAACATTATAAATTTAATACAACGCATATAATCGAATTTGTTGTTTCTTTATTTTTTATTATTCTAAGTGAACTAAAGTAAACTAATTTTTTGAATGAAATTTCATAATAAATTATGCGCGTTTTGAAGTCTTAACATATTTTAACAATGTTGCTGCTCACGAAACTCTGCTATTTTCCGTAGTAAATATTTCATTAAAAATAACATTCATATTTAATCAGTTGCATCGACTAATGTGTCTGTCTATTAACAAAAAAAACCGTTGATTAATACTTTACAAAAAGATAACTAAAAATGTTAAATTTTATTGCCATACGACAAACTATTACGTAGATCGTAGATACTGATAAACAAACGCTTGAAGATCCTTAAATCATATGCATACAAATAATTACACTATTTTTCTTCAGATCTTGTTTTTTATGATACATTGAGTGCATATTTTTAATACAGTATTTGAACAGGTATTGAAAATTAATTTTTTTAAATATTCTAATATGATTGTCAGTAATTTCAATTTCGAAAATAATTTCACAAAATTGAAAATATCAAGTGCAATAAAGACTAGTATGTACAATATGTATTTACATAGCAAAATATTTTACTTACATATCGACTAAAATAAATTATTGATTAAAAAAAAAAAAAAATCCTCAAAAAATATTCAAATACAAAATGTCTTTATGAGTTCTTTGAAAAACGAAAATTAGAATTTTCCCCGACACCCCGACGAGCGAAGTACACCCGTCGTGCGAAGTATGTCCGGCTTTTTTACATCATGGTTTTACAAAATGATAAATTTCTTTTATCTATGTAAAAGTAATTTCGGAAATAAAACTTCTTCCAAAAAATCCATACAACAAGTTAATAGATAATCATGTTGATACGAGTCATAATGTTTTCAAGTTTGAAAAAAAATATATCTATTTTAGTAAAATCATTAAAATATACCGTGAACCACATTTTCATGAAATCGATTTAAGTTTTAAAATGGTACCCGATAAAGTTTTGTAAAACATTAAGTTTTCTCCAGTTACCGCGACACAGTCTTTTATATTTTCCAAAAAATTTGACTACTTTCGAGCTAAATAAAAAAAAACTCGAGTGCCATTTTAAATATTATTGTCTCGTCGTTTTCCTCATACAATTTTCAACAGCCAATTTGTCAAATAATACATTTTGACCAAACTTCCATATATTTTTTCCAATTTTCATAATGGGTTTTGTAGAATAAATTATTGTTCATTAGCGTATGAATTATTCAAAATTATCGTTAAAGTGGCTGTTATTTAAAAAATGGTAGTTTTCATTGATTAATTATATAATCATGAAAATTAGAATTACTAATACCTAAGTGAAAACTAACAATTTTATGAATGTCTAACGTTTTACCACAATTTAATGCATTTTCGTTTAGTCAATTTCAATGTAACAGAGCTTTAAGTATATGTAAATAATAAATTCAATATCGATTATTATGTTACAACTCCAAAACGTATATCACTTAAGACTTCAAAATATTGTATAAATAACTCGTCTAAGGATTAGTTTTGAAATCATTGAGAACACTAATGCGAATTATTACCAGAATAATTGTTTGTCCGAATCGACGATTTATAATTGTTTGCAAGAACAATAATTATATATTTCGATTAGAAAATCAATTTAAGAATATTATTCTACAACCCCCGCCCACGGTATATTTTCCGGGGAAAGGGTTGAAATATCCATGGTGTATAAGCTATGAAGTTTTGTCGTTTTTTTTTTTTTTTTCATCCTTTGAAATCATTTAATTTATCTTAAAATAAAATTTCTAAATGAAACTAAAATGTCAGCAAAGATGTATCACAATAATTATTAATAAACCCCCCTATTATGTAAAGTAGTGTTTCCCAAAGTGGGCGATTAGAACCACCCGAGGGGGGCATTGAGGTTACAGACACGATTGAGGGGCATTATTGAATTATTAAATATGTGGGTAATATTTAATTTGTCATTACAAAACTTATAAATTGGTGTCATACATAATAATGAATACACATTTTATATACTTTTATTATTTTCAATCTGACCGGAATGTTATTGTATTATTGACTTAAAAAATGCATGGAAAAAGAAAAAAGGAACCTAATTAAAAAAAAAAAAAAAAAAAAATCAAGGGTGGTGGTGGTGAGTGATTTTAAACGTTAAACGGGGCGTTGCGTAAAAAAAGTTTGAGAAACACTGATGTATAGGTACGTATAATATTATACTGTATTATATTTGTATTTTTCAGTATAAATATGAACAATTTTCTATGTGTTATACTTTTTTTTTTTACTTTTTATCTCTCGTCCTGTATTTCGAATTTCAAAAACTGACGACCCTATGTACTGATATATTGCGTAGGCAGTACATGTTCCGATGATCCGACGAAATATTTATTTTTTTCCTGCCTCAAAACCTTTAATCCAGTACGTGGATATAATATTCATACAACGACACGCGGGATTTGAACAGTGCGTCGAACAAAAACTTTTCGGTAAAGTTCGCAAAACGGCCGACCTCTTTTCTCGTTCGTAATTTTCAGTCGTAGAGAATTTTGAAATGTATTACCGTTTACGAAACCACATCGGAAACAAGGCCTGTAGCTACGGGGGGTGGGGGGGGTGAAGGGGCATTGCCTTCCCTAAACCTTATCTTCGCCTCCTCTAAGGATATTATTAGAAAGGCTTTTAGGTAGGTATGTTTTTTTTTTACTGTCTTTCGAGACCGCGACCCCCTTTGTTCATCATTTAACTATCTAAGTAAACTCTGATTTAAGTTTTATTTATAATATTTTTACTATTATTCGTTTTGTAATTTCAAAATAAACGTATTATTGTAAATTTCCAAAATATTCTGTTATTCATGGATGTTTGATGGAAAATTACAGTTTTATTAATTTCATGAGATGTCAGTGTAAATAAATTAAAAATTGCATAATACTGTTTTTAAGGAATAATGCCCCTCCCCACTTAAAATATGGTTTACCCCACCTGAAAATTTGTTCTGTCTACGAGCTTGATCGGAAATTACGTATAAGTATTACTCATAATAAAAATATTAAATATTTACATTTGAAAAATCGTTGGAAAATGCGGAGAAAGAAAAATTTCCAAATTTTAAACGTAAAAGCGCTTCGACGTATTGAAATTAAAATGAAAATATTTTTTTGTGAAAACAATGTATTCAGTGTAGATAGAACTTGTTTAATCACTGCGGACACAAAAATCTTATAGATTTCCGCAAATGAGAAAAATCGTATAACTTCTTATGAAATATTATCTCTCAAATAAATATTAAATAGAATTTCGGGTATCCTTTTGAGGATGGCGATTAAGAAATAAGCGACTCTAAACATTTGAAAAAAAAAAAAAAAAGGAAATACGAAAATAATTGCCGTATGCTAATTAAGAACTGTTCGCTTTAATTTTGAACGTTTTAATTTTCAGATTCTGAGTAGTGAAGTTTATAAATTAATTCGTGTAAATGCAAATGAAGTGCAAATTAAATGTGGAGTTAATTAATTTGTTGTCAGTGAGTTTTTGAGTGACAAACAACATTTATAGAAAGGATTTTTGCGGATTAATTAATAAACACACTTTTAGCGCGATTATCACTGTTATATTATATTTATAAGCGCAGACTATACCACTACGCATGCGCAAATAATACACAGCTACAAAATTGAATACGTCATGCGAGTTACCATCACGGGTTAAGTTGGACAGAATAAATACCATTGCGTACTGTGAAGTTTCATACAATGTCGTTCCACCGTAATATTGTTATAATTAAATTACAATATTATTCTTTCCCGAACTCGATGTCACTACACGTCAACCGTTGTTTAGTCAATTCAATTCAATAAGGATTTCCTATGGGCATTTAAAATAATAAACGACCGAGTTTCGGCAAAAACACTCGATTGATTAAAAACATATATAATTCGCTTATTTCAACACCCAAATTCGATCGGTTCTACTTTGATAAACGTATCAAAACGTTGCTTTAAACGTATGAAATTCATGTTTTTTTTTTTTTTTTCATTCATTAATTACTCGTATTTTATATTCACGTATTAAATTCATCTCATGGTAATTAACTAACTCCTAATTATACGATACGTTTAAATTTACTATAAAATTCCTTGAAAATAAATTATATTATATATGAATGAAAGAGAAAATAATTCTAATAATGCAGTATCAAAGACAAATAAAAATTTAATATATTATATTATAACAATGTGAAATAAAGTTAAGAAATATAAAGCAAAGATAAATGAAGTATAGATGCTTTGCACCACGGGTATTCTTCTCTTCTCGTGTCTGATACTCTTGGTGGGTGTTTAAAGAAACGATAAATTCTTTCTTCAATAATACGAATATTCCGAACAAAGGACGTTAATCCATATAAAGAACAATAAACGTCTCCACTTTTGAATCACCCATCAAGAGTATGTGACCCGAAGGTCGAATAATACCGGTTGTGCAAAGTATATCCGACTTTCTCGTCTTTACTTTACTTGACTTTGATTTTTTTTTTATTTTACTTAAATTTATTTCATTTTACTTTCTAAATCTTTTCTTTACATTACTTTATTTTACTTTTTTACACTTTATTTTTTCTATCAAATTGTTCATCTATGCTGAAATTATCATGAAGTTGGACCTAAAAATTATTGTTTCCAAGTCTTTTTTGTCATTGTTTAGGTATCCCCCCCATAAAAAAAAAAAAATTGAGAAATTGAGAAATTCGAAAAATGCCATCTTTAAATACCAACCAGAGACAAATCCATTTTCAAAAATGTTTCTGCACAAAAAAGTGTTGTCAGAAAAAAATAAATAAAAATTTATCATTATTGTAAAAACACTATTTTCTTCACTTCGTTCGAAATATGTTAATATGAACTCGTCGAACAATAATTGATGTATAGTAACAATAAAACATAATTATTAACTGCAATAAATTAAAAAAATCCTTTTCAGTCTCGTTCGTTCTTTAAAAAATGTATAAAAAAAAAAAAAAAATGAAAAAAATAAAAAAATGAATGCACAGCGTGAAACTTGGACGAGTTTCTACCAATTGTATGCGGCCAACATAACGTTATATATATTTTTCGCGTTTATCTTTATATGACAGTTATATAAAAACTGACATAAAAAAGTAAGAAAAAAAAAACCATAGGCATAAAATGTGCAAATAAAAAAAAAAAAAAACAAACTAACAATTTCTCTACAAAAATAATAATAATAATAAATCGTTTTATTCTATATCGAAATTTCCAGAAACTAATTTAAAACTGACTGTGCGAGAAATTAAAATGCGAAAAAAAAAAGCCGGACATACTTCGAACCACGGGTGGGATTCTCTTGACGGGTGTATTGAATTTTAAAGAAACGATTAATCATTTCTTCAATAAAACAATTCTGAACGAAGGAAATATAAAAAATTAATGAGAAAAAAAATGTTAGAAAAATGTCCAAAATTTTTTTCACATTTTCAAAATTTTCTTGCGCCAAAATCTTTCTTATATTATTTGTTACCTACGTTTAAATTTTCATATAGTTCGGATCAAAAAACGATGGTTTCCGAGTCGTTTTTTTGAAGTTTTGGGTTGTT
>JAIPRM010003594.1:0-25579 GCA_025469315.1 Stegophylla sp. TES_Ste_2020
AACCCAGTGGTCGCAGTCAAACTGTAACACTGCATCAACGTTCTACACTGAAACACACGATATATTTTATCTTTATTTATAAGATTTATCATTTCGAATGTTATGGTGGGATTTTTTGAATGATTTACGTAAAAATAAAATTCTATGAACGTCATATAATAAAATAATTATTTTACAAATTGCTAAAATGAAAAAAAAAAAAGAGGAAAGCAATATTTTTAAAACATTTTCATACATTTTTGTACAAAATACATTTTTAATGCGGGCCACGTCGAAAGGGTTGGCGGGCCGCATGTTTGAGACCACTGTCGTAAACGATGGTGCGGTTTGTGACCAGCGCACGCGGGTCGGTCAAATTTCGTTTTCATTAAACCGCGGCCCCACAATATGTGCATACGACGTCGTCGGTTAACACGTGTACCGCGCGGGCACATAATATCTCATGCACGTACACAAATAATAATAATAATTATTATTATTCGTTTGTATACGAATATTATTGTGCGACGATAATATTGTATACGAGGAGTTAACGAGCTAACAAGCCTTTCACGTACGCGCGTATACACGGGGTCGTGCTAATGAACCGTTTTCGTCTTTTTACCGACGATCGTTTCTTCTTATGCTTCTCTTCGGTTTGGATTTTTATTTTTATTTTTTTTTTTTTAACTATTCCATTCTCCGGTCTTTGATAGCGCTCATTATTATTATTATTATCATCATCATCACAACCGGCATCACGGATCGACGGTCACCGCACACACCACACGACCGCACCGAATGCCCGCGTCTAATGATGTTCTTCAAGCGCGCGCGCTCGCGTTTACACCGACCACTCTGTGTGTATAATATATATATATATTATATTTGTATATATAATATTATAAACACACCTCGAAGGCGCGTTTCGTTTGTACGCTAGGTTCGGCGAGCAATCATTATGACGTTAGGGTTGGCTCGAGCCATTCAACAAGTTCAATCCGCACTAATCGTCTGTACGCGTTCGGATTTCTCGGATATCCTAGTTTCTATTGGTATCATTATCGCTATTATTATTATTATTATTATTATTATTATTATTATTTTCTTAAAACTGAACGTAAGTACCGTATCGTATAGATCAGCGGTTCCCAAACTTCTTGAAATATTTTAATGTTAACTTTCAATTTGTCTCTGTTCTATGATGCATAATATTAACGCGGATTACCGCATTCGAATGGACTTTGCGATATGTACAGTAAAACCTCCCCTAACGGACAACTCTATATAGCGGACACTTCCGAATAGGGGAAATTTACTCGGGAACGGAGGTGTATTTATTGTAAGCCGAACTCCCATCTGAATAGCGGACATCTCTGAATAGTGGACGAATTTTGGTGACAGAGAGTGTCCGCTATTTAGAGGTGTTTCACTGTGTATACAAGTGTTAGAAGAACAACTATGGTGCCAAATATGTCCGGATTTTCAGACCCGAGATGTAAGTGAGAAAAAAAATAACTTAAAAATAATAAAATAAATTTAATGTTTTAATTAAATCGTTTTACTACAACTTATATCTATTTATATTTATATATATATACATAATAATTATAATTTATTGGTGTTTTTTATTAAAAAACTGTACCACTGAAAATCGAAAAATATTGATTATTTATACTCTTATAATAGTATATTAATAAAAATTAGTGAAATACTAGCGTACTTAACTATTAAAATATAAGTTAAGCTATACCGATTAGAAGTATACCAGAAAAATTAAATAATCTATATGGAAATGTTTGTTGAAACGGTCAATTGATGATTTTGAAAACATTTTTTGTACTTAGTAGCAAATTAATAACAAGATTTATAAAATACTATTTCCACTACTCTAATAAAACGGGGAATAAAAACGATTAAATCCAAGTCCAACCACTGTAGTTTACCCTTCGACAGGTAAAATGTGACCATTACTCTCCTGCCAAATGTGTTCGTTTTCTCGGTAGCTTTATCGATTGTCGAATTAACAACCAGCAACCCCAATAATTAGTTAGTGAAACCCGCATACTAAACGCCGATGATTTTGACTTCTTCGACCACCGAATTACAGTTTCCACAACAAGGTATACTGGACATAGACCGTGTAAATATAATAGGGCGCTGCCAACATTTCGAACACAAACCTCAACCAAAGATTCCAGTCCAAAGCCATCCATCCGAAGGTCCATTCTATGTCTTCAAATTTCAAATTTCAATCACGTCCTTCACTCTGACCTTAAAATCCAAAAATGATCGAAATATCCAAAATACATTACAAACTGTATTATAATTAAATGAAATAACGATTGAATCGGTCGGCTATGAAAATGCGTAGGGCAAATTTATAAATGTATTCGAATAATTTTTTAAAAATTCATTTTAATTATTTCTTAGAAATAAAATGTTATTAGAATGTTTAAGCCAAAGAAAATTAAAAAGATACAAGATACATAGAACAAGAAAGTATCTAAATACAAGATACGAAATACAATTCATGAACGCTAAAAGATACAAGATACAAATGCATCTTAGGTCTCAAGTATCTGAAATATTACCCGTCTCTGCCTACAACGATGTGTACGGATCAAAAAGTATAATTTTCTTAAAGAGGTACGCAACAGCTCGCTTGTGGTTCAGTTCTAAATCGTTTGTACACCGCTGCTGTGGCAGATAGAAACCATACCACCACCACGGGCTGCGAACAATACGTGAAAACCATCGATAATTCTATTTACTCGCCCCCGGGTCACAGCCCCCACCCGGTGCACCGCCATTAAACGTCGGAATCACTTACGCTCCCTATTAGTTTGTCCGATCGACAAAAAACAATTATTTTTATTCCCTTTTTGGACGATGAAAACGATGTACCTCCCGCGATACACAGCCGCGATCTGTACTCGACTAAACGCCATATCGATTCGAGAGTAATGGATAATGACGCATCATTGTTATTATAACAAGGGTCCAGATTTTAAGGCAATATAAACGGTACAAAAAAAAAAAAAAAACAATTAAGATGCGAAAAAAGGCAAAAAAATGCAATTATTTTTCATAAAAAGGCAATTACAAAATTTACTAAATATTAGTGTACATTAAAACTAAATCCAAACGTCATAACGTCGACAATGCTTTATCTTAACAAGCTCTTATCGATTTTTTTCTGTTAATTTTTATGTATAAAAATACATATTGTTGGCCTGTTATCTTAGAAGTTTAATGGAATACATTTCTATATTATTATCAAAAAAAAAGAGATTTTGCATTCAAATCCGAACACTAATAATAACACATAAAACAGATATGACTTTTTCCTATGGAAATAATAGTCCAAAAGTCTCGACCAACAACTTTTTGAAACCGGATTTATCTTTAGACAGTACTATAAGGAGGTCATTTTTTTCGAAATTCTCAATTATTTTCTTGAAATTTGGGAAAAACTACCTAAAATTCGATAAAAATTACACAGAAACTACTTTTTTTTCACCCAAACTGTAAGTAAATTTAAGTACCTAAAGTAAAGTAAAGACATGAAATTCGGACATATTTCGTACTATGGATATTTTTCGCTCTTTGAGTCAGGTACTCTTGGTGGGTGTGTTAAAAAATGACGACTATTATTGTTCTTTGTATATTATTATTAACTTCCTTCGTTCAATAGCCGCATTATCGACGAAATAATTTATCGTTTATTCAAAAATTCTACACGTCCACCAACAGTGTCTCACTTGAGAATACCCGTGGTGCGCGAAGTATGTCCGGCTTTCTAGTTTATATTTTACTTATCTTTGCTTTAATTTACTATGTTTACGATTATAATAAAACACCCGTAGGCTCGTAACGCCCGTTCGCAATATTATCTATATTGTTGTTGACATTGCGTCATGTAAATTTATAATATCGTTGGTCCGACGTCCGACGTCGGACGTTGCCAACGAGGGTGGGGGTTCGGCTCTTATCTCCGCGTACTTAACCGTTTGATAAAATAAAAAAACCATCCCCCCCACCGGGTGCCGAGTCCTATGGGTGTTTATTGCGCTCGTTGTGTTGGAGTGCGTGCACGCGGCCAAAGTGTGTTTACCATACGCGCGTGTGCGTGCACTGTGTATACACTTTACGTCAATGGTAGTCATATAATAATAATAATAATAATAATAATAATATTATGATAATAAGTTTGCCATACTTTATCGTATCGTAGTTACAATAAAATCAAAAAAAGAAGACAATATTCGTAAATAATGAAGACGCGTGACACGAGCCGTACGATTTTGAGGAGAAAAACAAAACGAAATTTGCCATTGATCTAGCTTGTGATCTACCATCGTTTTCTGATGATGTACAGGACACAAAAACCGCCGGAACCGGAGGATATAATATACGCCATAAATTCTTAAACTTTTCTGGTTCATGGACCCCTTTAAAGTTAAAATTTTAACCACAGTCCCCTTCCCCCACCCAGAAAAAAAAGAATAAACAATACAAATTTTAATTACTTTTTAATAATAATACTAAGACTTCTCTATACCAGACTATACAATATATTATTGTGTATGATCGCGTTTAGAATAAATATGAACGTTTTTTTTTTTCTGTTTTATTAGTGTATTTAGGGTTTCAGTGTGTCATTTGACACAATTTTTTTTTTATAATTTATTTCAGGTTTGGAAAAAAAAGTTATAATTTCCAATACATTTATATTACGTTTGTACTTTTTAAAAGTGGTTGTCAAATTGAAAATTTTCTTACTTAGAGGCAAAAAGAAAATAAATAAAATGAGTATACATATTATGTATAACGCAAAAAAAAGAAAAATATACTTGTATGTTTTTCGTTGTTGTCTTTCTAGTAGTGGAATACATGTAGAAATTATTAATGTTATTTTAATAACTATTATCGGACATATTACCAAAATATGAAAAATTGATTCCGTTTACAAAAATAATTAATATGTTTAATTATTCAATAATGGTCATAATACAAATTCACAGTTTAAATACAAAAGTTTCTTGTTTTAGTCTTGATTAATTGCATAATTTGAATTAAGAAAAAAAAAAAAAATGTTTTTTTGAGTTATTTATAAAAAAAAAAAAAAAAACACATAACAAGCCACTTCTTGGACCCCCAAGTAACCACCTACGGACCTCCCCCCTAGGGGTCTATGGACCACCGGTTTAGAACCCCCGCGAACGACGTAAAATGTGCGTTATCGCGGTCCAAGTACAAATGATTGTATAATATATATGGCTGGGGCGAAAACGTCTTCTGGGGTGGGCGAGGGGAGGGGTAGGCGTGTACAAACAAATCGAAAGAGAGAAACGGCGATGGTTAATTTGTACAGTGACGATATCTCGCGGGGGAATAATCGATAGCGCATTAACGTCGCGTGGCGTTCACGAATACGTCAACGAGACGCGTGGAGACGGGATAACGAACGGGATACCGCGGGAACAGGGACGGGAGACAAATAGGGGAGGAAATAGCAGCAGCGGTTTAGAAACTGACGAGACGTCCGACGGCGGCGGCATCGACGTGAGCAACGTTCATGCGGGCATTGATGAATTGTCAGTGGCAATTCCGAGAGCTGCCCGCGAGACGATATAGCTGAAGTCAAACGCGTAAACGCTTCGCGTCATACCTAACGCGCTGCCGCGTATTGTTTGCCCGGGGCGTATAATGAAAATTATTATTATAATATATGCGAGCGTATTATAATATTGTATTATATCGACTGTTCCGAGTGTTGGCACACGACGACTAGACTTCTGTATAATATTCACTTCTCTCTGTCAATCTCTCTCTCTCTCTCTCTCTCTCTCTCACTCCTCCTCTCTCTCTACCATTTGCGTGCCCTCTCCTTACAGCCCCTCGACCGGGCACTCGTCATAGTCCCCGGAGAGGACGAAAGACAGTGAGAGAGATGGGGGGGGGAATTGATTGAAAACCCTCGTCATCGGCGCCGTTGCACTCGGGTTGACGTCAAGTGTCTCTCAATCTCCGATTCTCTCTCTCCTTCTCTCCGCCTCTATCTCTCTCTATCCATTTCGTCGTCATTGCACCAGTGTACCATGCGTACACACATTACGACAATACGCGTGTAGGTAAGCGCACGTGTACCTAACATGAATATAACGACCGTATCAATTATTAGTTTGACGTGTAGTGAGTGGTCGGAGCCACGTGCGCGCGCGCTCACTCCGCTCGAGCGTACGTGCCGCACGACGACTAGTCGACGCCCGTCGGATCCAGAGCAAAGCCTCCACACCCCCTGTGTGATCTACACACTGCGACCCTGCATCCCGGGTAGTGACCCCACGCCGTCGTGGCCCTCTGCAGTGGAGGGCGGAGAAACCGATAACGTTTTGACTCGGCGACAACAAGCGAATAACTATTATTAATATTATGACTGTTTAATTATTGTCGTTGAGAACACAGAAGAGTTTATGAAATTAATTACTACTCGACAAATAGGCAAATATATAAACATACGTAGACTTAACTCTCGATAGGAATTCAAAAGGGCATCGTTTTATTGGCCGAGTCGACAACTGACACGGGCAATTCGGTTAATTTCATTTGTGTCATTGTTATGTAATTAATTGGAACATCTATGAATATGAATAAACGCCAGACAAATTAAAATTTTCTCCATATAATTACATTTTACAGGACATTTATATTTTGCAATAAAATTCGTTATCATATTCGACTGTTCTCCACCCCCTCTTAGGAGGATGCTCCTAAACGTTATACGCAGGATCTGTTGACATGTTTACGACTGTTTCTGGGTATTTGTGATGTATTAACACTAGAATGTTTGATTTTTCTTATCCATTTTTAGCTCGAAAAACAATCATGTGTATTTCACCTAAAATATCGATATGAATGTCATCTCTTCGCCTATTAATTGTTTCGATCAGTTTCCCAAACTTTTTTTTGCTCGACGCCTCTTTTGATGTCCAAACATCTCCCATCGCCTCATTAAATTAATTTTTTTTTTAATTACATTTTTATTTGGGTCTCTGTGACAATAGAAGGCTAATGAGCACCGATATGGTAATTTCATAAGGGTAAAAAATAAATTAATCATATACAATGTATATTTATTATTAATTTTGAGTATTTATACGTAAAGTTATGCAATGACAAATATATTTAGTTACATATTTAATTATTATTCGTACAAAATTATCGATAATGCAACTACCGCAGAATAGAAAAAAACACCCATTTTTATAATGCCTTTTTCCCAAATGAGCTTGTACCTTCCATTGCCCCCCCCCCTTGAGTAATTCTAGCTCCCTCAATGTATCGTCCACACTTTGGGAAAAAATGGTTTGGATATTATTACATGATCGGTGTTATTCAGTATGCCCGATTATCTGATTAATAACTAATTCGGTGTTACGCTATTGTTTATGATTTAATTTAATATGCTTCAAGTAATAATATATTTTTAGGAGTTACACAACGAAACGACTAAAATCGATTTCGTAAAGATTGGAAATTCTTAGAATTTTTTATGCAATGTTGGTTAGTATTAGCAACGACTATGCAAAAGACAGGTGTTGATAAATAATTTATTTAAATTTATACCGTTTCAAATTGTTCACTACAACTATTAAGTCACACATTAAAATCATCAAAATAATCAAAGATTTTCATTTGTATTAAAATCACAAATGAAATAGACTAAAACACGGTAAATCCGGTTTAAAAACTGATAATCGTTTTGATAAAAAAGCGGTAAACAAAAAGCTACAATGCAGTTATAAGACGTATATTATTATTAGCTTATAAAATATAATTGCAATATTTTATCGTTTGAAAGCGTATAAAATGCACACACTACTCACTGAATCTTATGGCTTTCGAACGATTTAAAAAATGTCTTTTGAACTCGGAAAAAAAAAAGCTGTGATCGTGGACAGTCAGGCAGCAGGGGTGAATTTTCCATTTGCCCTCCCCCTAGAGATCCACGGTGCACACGGCTACCGCATTCCACTTATGTAATGACATAAAGGTACGACTAAAAAGCGCAGTGCAGCGGAAAACGATTCAAAGCAGTGGAAACGATATAGGGTCTCGAGTGAATTTTTAGATTCCGACCGCAGTGAAGAATGTATTAATTAATTGTCGGTGTGCATTTTACGCATATGACTCCCTTTCCGGGTATTAAACTCGTTTAGCACGGGGTGACCATATTATATTTTATAATATTAAAGAAAACGGGACAAATAATTTTGCATGAACTTTTAACCCCTGGAAATACATCAGTGATTTTACATTCAAGAATGTCTTTACATTATAATACAATTATAATATTATTCTAAATTCATTTGAAAGTTTAATAAATTTCATTGGTTTCATTGGTTTAAATTTTTGTCGATTTTAAAATAAGATCTAAGAATTTTTTAAAATCAATCATTAGAATTGTAATTGCTCCGATATAAGTGACTAAAAAAGTATTTTTTCTGCCTAATCACATATCTTGGGATAAAAAAATATTCTAAATTGCCGTATTCGTTTTTGGCGTTATCCACAAATACAGGTTATAAAATAACTGTACAGAATTCTAAACACTTTTCTTTTTTTTTTTTCTTTTATTACTTGCAGCTAAAATTGTTCCTACTGCAAATATCCACGAAAATGCATAATAGTTTTTACATAATTTTGTAAGACAGTCACAGTTTGCGTTTAATTAAAAATTAGTGAATAAGCATATTTCAATATGTTTATAGGCGTATTTCAAGTATATAGAACTCACTTAAAGTGCTAATTTTTATTTTTATTATAATCACATTTTGTTTTTTTTTTTTTTTTTTCAAACATAATAACTCTGAACCAGTGGTGTTACCAGGAATTTCGATTTAAGATTGAGATTACACATTATACCCATATTGAGGAGGCGTTAATTTCGTTGAAAAAAAAAAAAAAAAATACTTTTTCTATAGAATATAAAGTAACAGTGAATTATTTCTCTCTTGTGATTTTATGACGCTACATTAGTTTAGAATTTTCCGTTGAGGTTTTATGTCTTTTCGTCTGCTCATCTCATACGTTTTTATGTTTATAACTATTTACACCGATCGCTTTTACATTACTATCTGTTTGATGTTCTGTGCAACATTTTTATTAGGATGAAGTTAAAAAAAAAAAAATAAATAAAATAAGGATATAATAATCATGTACAAATCAGATAATATACGCTATAAACTACTAGAAACAAAAGACAATACGGTCTACGTACATGTCTATTTTTATTAACGATTTTAGTAGCCTGTTATAATGTGTAGGTGTAATACCAATAAATTAATAAAAATAAAACCAGCCGAAATACTTTTGTTCAGACACACTTAATTTGGTGTACATAAATTTTAAAACAATATTTCTAACTAACATATTACCTAAGTACAAACATTGAAGTGTAAATAATAAGGAAAAAATGGCCAACAAGGGAAGCCGATGTATACAAATTTGGTCCTCGAGTAAAAATGAAAAAGATACCGTTCGCATCTGCGTACAATTACGAATTTTAAAATGTCTAAACACTGTTAATTTCTGAATAAGTGTACTACGCGTTGTACTAGACAACTGTTATTTTCAAAACGCGTAATATTGTTTATGGTCACATTTACTTTATTTTATTGTTTGTGACTTAAACTCAAATTCAATCAAGTTATAAATTTATATCCAGAAGCCATGAACGTGAAAAACGTTAACAAGGTGAAACAATTTTTTTTTTCTCTTATCGGTGGCTATAAAAATGTTGTATTGATAACAATTGATTTTGTATGAGCTTTATTACAGTTTAATGTGAACAATTTTACATATTATTTTAAATTTAACATATTTAACAATAACAGAACAATTTCGTATGAATTTCGAATACTTAACCATGATCAAAAGACGGACAATGGGTAATCTTCTCTCCTTGGGTGAGAATTGGTGGGTATGTTATGTTTTAAAGAAACGATAAATTGTTTCTTTAACAAAATGATTCTGAACGGAACTTCAGTTTGTACAAGACAATTTTACTAAAAGATTATTAAGTTTATTATAATTCCAAAAAAAAAAAAAAAAAGAATACATTTTTTACTCAGCCAGTTTTATACTATGAGGAAATGTGTCGGGGAAAAAAATTACAAAATTTTTTTTCACATATTAAAAGTATTTTTTTTATTAAAATATTTTTAATAGATTTCCATAAAGTTTGAATTCAAAACAAAAAAAAAAAAAAAATAAGAGTTTAAAGGCGTTTATGTCAAATCGCGTTATGTAAAACATTAACGGCAAAACACCAACTCCTCTTTCCTTCACTCGAATCCTAAAATGAATCCTGAACACATTTTCGAAGCCCAAGTACCGTTCTCAGCGTTCTATTATGAAAAATCAATAAGGGTGGATTATTAAATACATATATATATATAAATAAAAAAAAACAGTACTCCCTCTTCCGTTTCAAGCACCGAGAGTATAAAAAACACTATTATGATACCGCATTACAAGACATTACGATTCTCGTGTACCCCTAAGAGAGTACGTACGTTTTGTGTACGATACGATTATTATTTTAATAATTATTGTTACAAAGCGTTTTGTGCGCTAAACACGACCGACAACGGAGAACACAAAAGTATAATATGTAATTCGCATTGCCCGTGTTCCGTTCAGACGCTCTCTGCTCAGGCACAATCGCACGTACGTCGTTTATACGTCCAAAACGGCATTAAATCTGGAGAGCCCGTTCGTACTTAGCCGGGTGGCCTCTTCAATCAGATCTACAAGCGCTTATTATGCGTAAATTTCTTTTTTTTTTTCATTTCACGTACTGCTTTCGTCGAATAACGTACGCCCGGTGGTACTCGCAACGTGCTCGGGTTATTACGAACGGAGAAAAAAAAACAGAGAGAGAGAGAGAGAGAGAGAGAGAGAGAGAGAGAGAATTTAAATACCTACCGAGTTCATCGGGGCTGCTACTTAACGAGGGATGGGGGAGGGGGAACAAAAACTTTTGTGAAAACCCGGAATCGATACAATATAAAAAATGGCGCTCCGTTTTATATTGTGCTTTATCTCTCTTAATATGCGAGGCAAATATTTTTATTTTCCATTTTTTTTTTTTTGAAATTACAAACCCCGTTGTTAGAGGAGGATGCGTTTCGCCGTTGATTTTCTTCGAAATTTCCGAACGCCAACGCGTTAAAAAGCCTATACGAATTCTCCGGAGGGGGGGGAGGGTGGATTTATTACTGGAAAATGCTCCGAAAACACGCACAACGAGGACCTTAACAAAATACCAAAAATGATTTCAAAATAATTGTCGAAAATACTCGCTTTATTTTCTTTTTTTATTATTATTAAATCAATTATTGAAATCAGTTAATTTACAGAAAAAAATATCCACAAATTTTTATTTCATAATGAAATCCAGTTATGAGTTACGTCAAATAACATGAAAATATTCAAAATGTCCTGAAAATTTAAAAGATATTAAAAACTTGTAAAAAAAATAAATATGAAAAATAGATATATAGTTTCATATGTAATCAGAACACATTTTAAGCTAGAAAATCATCAGCAAAATTAAAAAAAAAAAAAAAAATACATAGGTCATTAAATGGATATAAATACATTTCATATAAATAAAATAATGTGCAAAACAAAATATGTAGAGAATGATAACTTAAAATGAGGATTTTGCTTTATAATAATACAATACTAATACTAGACTTTCAGCGATTATAGAAAAAGAAAAAATGAACAATGTTTTTTTCAGAGCAGTTATAAATCTGTTATCATATACGCGAAGAATTGTGTTAAATTTTGAGCACGAAATATCAACAACTTTAACCCATTAAGAATTGGAAATTTACTAACAAAAATTAGATTTTTCCCAAGAGTGGTCAGTATATTTTTTTTTTTGTCTGTATTACTGTTGTGTGTATCAAGTATCTAGTATTATTAGTTTTCGAGTCACAAGTAAATTTCAAAATCGATTTCCCATTTTATGGCGAACTTTTTCGTTTTTATTCCAAATTTGAAGTTGTCTTTCCTCGCGATTAGAAAAATCGTTGAGAATTTCCAAAAAATTCACCTCTTTTCACATTATCATCCAGAGAAAATTTTCGAAAAAACGATTACCAACTATGGAAAATAAAATATAAATCAACATCGTTGTAAAATCAGCTTCTTCGCTCCATTCGAAATCTAAAATTATTTTATTTACGCATTTATCAAATCCGTTCTGCACAATGCCGATTTTGGATTGCACACTAAGTAGTTCACTGTAGAAAATAAAAATAGAGACTTCGCAAGGGTTAATTGACACGAGCGTGTGACGGACACTCGTGTGTTAGTGTGTGTGTGTGTGTGTGCACGTTGGAAGCAACGCGATCAAATTACGCGGAAGAGCTGTAAAAACGTATATTATATTGTGATATTATTATTATTATTATTATATATACGGTCGAGTGCGAAACAAAAAAAAAAAAACTACTAACAATTTCGCCGAAACAAACTCGCGGACAGTAAGTTCTGAGAGCCCTCGCACGCCTCGAAGTCACGCTAATTATTATTTAATAATTTATTAACCTCTACCCTAATTGTGTAACAATGTTTTCACCAGTAAATTCCCTCTAACCGACCGTCGTCGACGCACATTGTACACAAAATCGTTTTTTTTATTTATTTATTTTTCATGCATATACAGGGTGTTATCCCAGTATGTTTTGACAAAAATGCTATGACTGTTGTTGTTCCATTGGTAATTTTTAACTTTTTTTTTTTTTTTGAAAATAATTACTACAGAATTGCGGTACGGCAATAGTGTATAATTTTTTTTTTTTTTATTTAGGACCAAAATTTTTAAATTTCAAATTTCGTATAACAGTTTTCGAACAAATTCGAAATAATCGTTATGTGAATTTGATTTTTAGAAAAATATTTGTTCTCAAATCTCTAATAAAGATTGATCCGTTCATTTTTTACGATTTTTTTTTTTTTATGTTTGTTGATAATTCAATAATATTTTTAAAAAAGTCATAATATTTCATCAATATTGATATGTATTATATTTCTATTATTATGACTCATTTGACAAAATTATTAAATTATTCGGAAACAAAAAAAAAAAAAAAAAATCGTAGAAAATGCTCGGATTAATCTTCGTTAGAGATATAAGCATCAATATTTTTCTAAAAATCAGGTTTACAAAAATGGGTATTTAAATTTTTTTCTAAAACTGTAGTGTAAACTTCAAATTTGAAAATTTTGGACGTAAAAAAAAATATTAATAGAACAAAAGGTATTGCATTTTCCAAAACTTACTGGGACACCCTGTATATAATCATATCAATCTTAAGTCATGTTTTATTTTTTATTTATTTTTTGTTCAACTTAATCTTGACGTTTTACAACGTTTTAGCGCAAATATTACAAGTCTTTGTACACGCATTACAGTAATTATTTGCGTATTCATCGGCGCGAGAAAACACGCACGTAACGGGAAATACTATAATTTATATTAGCGTAGTATATCTATTCGAATGGGTTTCAACGAATTGTTTTGTCTCCTCTGTGTGGCATCATCGCGGTTTTCCTTTTCTCGATTCTGAACACTTCGATATTTTCTTCTTTTTCTCACTGAAACTTGTACTTGGTACACCCGGAACCGGTCCAAAAAGAGTTTTCGACTGCCCGAAAAAATATATACAGCAGTCGCCCCGCTTATTGGACTCATAGTTAATAATTGTGGACAAAAACTGTCGATATTTTTTGAAAAATGACCTTATTATCTTTAAAGTACCGAATTAAGCCGAATTGTGACTCAAACAGTTGCTTGTCGAAACTTTTTGGGTAAGTTTTATTGTTCAAAAAAAAAAAGGTGTTTACAGAAGACAAAAAAAATTAAAATTAAAATCATTGTGAAAACGCTATTTTCTTCACTGAGAGTCTAAAAATACGCTTCAACAGCGTATTTGATGTTATAAATATATCCGAGTGCCGGGAGTTTAACGTCGTTGTTAAATTACGTCGGAGAGGCAGGCAAAGTGTTGTGTAGGGGGGATGGGGAATTAACAATTGTTACGGTTTTAATTAGTATAGATATTAAAATTAAATTATTTTCCGTCACGAATATAATGCCACCGTATTATATTATCACTAGACAACGCGACGACGACGACGACGACGACTATATAGAAAGAATTACGTTATTTTTCATTTTCTCTCACTCTCTCACTTTTTTTTTTTTTTTTAACTCGTCCGTTGGTGTCATCATTGTTATCGCGGCATAACAATTATTCATCCCGTCGTTGGTCGAAACGCTCGCGTATACTACGTTTATTTTCGACTAATGCACATCTCGAATAATTCCAAACCATTTATTATTTAAATCCGTATGGTTTTTTTTCGTTTTTCGCTTTTCGCTTTTTTTTTTCGTATCGATTAAACGAATTTTCTACATTGTTATACCAGAAACGCGGCGACAGTGATACTCTTATATTATAATCGTCGACAAATATATAGCTTGATGTATTTACAGAAAGATTACTGAAAAACAAGAAACCATTTTCATTCTTTACAAAATTTTAGAGCCTTTGAATGTGTATCATGAAATTGTTAGCGCGAGGCATAGTTGATAATTTTCAAAAAAAAAAAAATAAATAAATAAATAAATAAATAAAGTAGAAGGAGCAAATTTATTTTTAAACGAATTTATAAAATATAGTAGGATGTTTTAAACGTTCCTTTTTTTTTTTTTTTATTCTGATCTTAAAAAAAACATTTTGCACTACTCTTACAATTTCCATTAAAAATTTTCTCTTCAAATATACAAGGCAGACAATGTGCGTTTAATCCCAATTATAGTTTAGATACAAAACTCGGGTTTTACACAATGTTTGGCCATTCGAACGTTTTCAACTACCTGTTAGATTAGTGGTTCACAACATTTTGAGCTTCACGCCTCATATGTTTTTTGAAATTACACTTCAAAATCAAAATTAAAACGTTAAGTAAAAAATGTAAATCTTTTTGTATGTTTAACAATAACTTTTTTTCTCGTTCTAAATTTAGTAAAAATGCGTAAAAATTATTTGATTATCACAAATATAATTGATGTTATTAAGATGAAATTATAAATGCGCTTTGGTCGAAAACTTATTCTGGTTGGGCAGTGAATTTCTGTTGCGTCTGGTATCTAGTTTTGAAAAGCCAGAGTGAAGGCAATATGGCTCTTCTCCGTGTGTCTAAGACTCGAATAATTAAATCCTAATCTCTCGATTTACGTATAGTCGCGTACATACGATATCGAGGCGATTCGCTGTGGACGTTTTGACCTCCAATCCGCAAGTCACGCGTCGCAGTGGCTGCAGATTAGAGACAATAACAAATAATAATAATAATATATATATATATATATATTAAGTTCGTATGTGTATTATAATATATACATTATGACACGTGGTGATCCACTCCGTACACAAATATATATTATTATTATTATAAATGTACGTTCGGTTACCGCCAAAACACTGATTAATGTTTGGAGGAGAACATCAGTGTGCAAACGCGCGCATAGTTGATATACGTATATATATATATATATATATATTGTGTGTGTAAACCGTTTGTAAATTGTTCGGATGACTTCACACAATTCGCGCGAGCCGGTCGCCGAACCGAGAAGACAAATGGCCGACCCGAATTTGAAGTAATCCTCCGTATACACACATATAATATATATACATATTATATAAACACCTTCAAGCGTACAGTCGTTTACGGATCGCATCAATTATCGCGCCGTTTTAGTCGCTGGCGTATATTATAATAGTAATAATAATAATAATAATAATAATAATAATATAGCGTAACCGGCGGTGGCGCGATACGAAATAATAAATAATAATTGCGCGCGAACGTCGTCGTCACTATCGCGTTAAATCCCATTCTATTATGTGTATCATAGTGCACGAACAAAATTATAATATATACCGAAAACTCAAGTAGTTGCGCGTACTGTTTTCTATTTTTTTTTCCCTATCGGAGCAGGGAATACGCCTGACATAAGGCGGCACCCGGACGGGAACAGGAACCTCGTCGGCCACCCGTCACAGCGCTACAATTAATTATTCAACGTAATTTTCAAGGATTTGGTTTTCATTTATTATTATAATTTTTTTGTTTCTCATGTTCTGGTTCCGGTTCCGGTTTTCGAATTTCTTTAAAACGTTCTGGTTCTCAGATTTTTAACGATTCTCGGATCCCAGAACCAGTTATTTTTTTCGAAATTTCGAGAATAAAAACGAAGTTCGTGGTTTTTGTAAAGTCAGATATTTTTCATTTTAAAATAAGGGTTCCGGTTACTTGAAAATATAAGGATTCGTTGCCGGTTCCCGATTACTTTAAGTGTTCTCGGGTTCCATAAGCGGTTCTCTTCGATTCCACCCCAGCCCCTGGTGGACACTCTTGTCTCGGAGCAGGCGCGGATCCAAGGGGGTGGCCAAGGGGCGATCGTCGCCTCCGTAGACTCTGATGAATACTAGGATGGTTTCGAAAAAAATTTTGGAAAAGCCGACATATTTTGCACTATGGGTATTCTTCACTCCTCGGGTGGAATACCACCTCTTGGTGATTGTGTTGAATTTTAAAGAAATAATAAATAATTTCTTCAATACATACATTAAGAATTGCCAGTATTATATTCAGTATGATTAACAAAAACGATTGTAATTTAAACCAATGTATTGGTGAGAAGATTCCTTCGCTTCGGCCTCAATAATCGGTTTATATAGGCGCACTGTCACTCTTTTCGTGAATCGTTTTAAGGATTGGTCTTAGAGTTCGTCTCGTTACAGCGTCTTATTTCCGCATATCGATATCCGATATCGTCTACGTTTGGGAACAGTCTGCGAATGTCCAACTCAATCAATAGATTTCTTCTGATTGCACGAATTTTTTTATCATTATTTATTTATTTTTTCAAAGGTTTAAAACTGTGTTCCTAGCTACCGTTAAACACGGTGAATTGCAGCGCGTTGCCACAGTAAAATAATAATCGTTTAGTAATAATAAATAATAATAATAAATTACGAAAACACATAAATGTAAGATGTGTACGATTTTCATATTGTTAAGTTCCTACAATTCTAAATATTATCAATAAAAAAAAGCATTGATACTAGAAATCTTTTACCCCGTTTTCTCCAATAAAAATTATATTCTAAATTTCCCTTCTAAAATTTTGATGAACACAGGCAATAACAATATCTATATATTTTATTTTATTTAATGTCTATTATCAATGATTTATCTTTCTTCTATTGTTTATTTATTAATTAATCTGTCTCGCAGTTTTCATTATTTTATTATGTACATTTCTTATTTAGCTGATTGTACTATATATTATATTATGTAACAGGATTGTAGTTCGTGTGAATTTATAAAATAAAATAAAATAACAATATTCCTTTCGGTGCAACGACTTTGTTTAATAATAATAATAATAAAAAAAAAAAAAACGGTGTCTGCGACCGTTTACTGAAAATAACAATATTTTTTTTTTTTTTAAATACGTCATCAAATGTAATCAAATGATAATTAATCAAACTAAATTCTAAACGACCGGTGTCTGCACGAACTCAAATACAATATATATATATATATATTACAGTATATCCTTCTTCCGGAAATCACGAGCGTAACCGATATTTACTCGTACATTACGTATTTATTATAATATACGAAGTGGAGGAAAGAATATTCACTGCACATATTATCATCATTATTATTATTATTATATATTATAAACGACGCGTGTACACCGTCTTTGACAAATCCCAACAATACACCTCTCGGTACTGAAATCGTAATTTATTACAAACGTTTCCTCACTTTGGAAAAAAAGCGTGCGATGACATAATATTTTTTTATTATATTGTGTTTTTATTCGAAGCCAAATAAAAGTATTTTTTTTTTTTTCCCAAGATAAAACAGTTTGTGTAATTTACAGACAAAAACTGTGATATATAAATAATATACTGTACGAACTCACGCGCGCGCGTTTTTTTTAAAAAAATACTCATAAATATCAATCTGTTGCTGACGTTTCGTTACTTTGTCACGGGGTTTGAAACCGGTGATGGTTCGAACGGTTTCAGCTCTTTTTATGACCCAAATAATATTCTACACTTTTCGTTCTCGCGCTTACTAAACACCGGTTTCGCAAAATGAATTTGATCTCGAATACCTTGTTAAACCTAGTTTTCGAAAATTTCTTATTAGTTTGGTACCTGCAGATCATTTATGTTAATTCTTCGACCTGGAAATTTGTATATATGTATCACACACATAGACTGCGCGTGATGCTTTTAAGAATTTTATAAAGTGAAATACTAAAGCGTTATACATACTTTGAAAAATTCAAGTTCATAAAAATAATAATTTTCCGATTGCGTGCTAACCGTTTATTATTGATTTTTCAAATTCTAATATTTGTTTAGGTTTCAATTTTCATAATCGTCGTTCGATTTCGCTATTTCAATATTTACAATATGTGCAGCAAGTTTTAATCCAGGGAGGGTGGAGAACCCCCAGACATTTAACAACTTCACAGTGACCCAGAACAAAAATATGAATCAATTACTATTTCCATGTGTAATACCCATTGTGCGGTACGAAATCTTAAGTATGTACAGAGAAAAAAAAATGGCGTATACAACCACTGGAATTTATTATTATCTATTACTAAATGTATTATACATTACACTTAAACCTACTTATACAATCAAATCACAAAGTCGATAAATTTATATTGAAATTAAGCGTATTTATTTGCAATGTTGTTCAATATAATATCACGTTTTTAACTTCAAAATAATTTATCTTAGGGGAAGATATAGCTAGTTGCTGCTAATAACAATAAGTAATATTCATCATACATAAAAATGAATAAAATGTATTTGTCATTGTAAATGCATGAGCTTCTTTGCTATACACAGAATTTAAAATAAAAATAAAACAATAATTCCAATATCGCTTCAAAAATAAAAATATTTTTCAAATTCAGAATTGTTCTTTGTTTTATTAAGCACAACAAGAGGCATATTATAATATATTAGTCTTATTTAAAGTTGTGTAAAATAATGAAATAAGTCTATACATTTATGCTTAGCACCTGTTCGAAAAAGAAGACTGAAATGGCGCGTCCTAGCCAGGCAACAATACGCATAAAGTCAAATTAATAATTTTCAACTAAACCAAACGTACATTTGTAGACTCTGAAGGCGTGTTCTTAATGACGAATGTAAGTCGCTCGAAAAAAAAAAAATAAATAAATAAATAATTGGTACAGTAAATGTGTACGTACAGGTATAAATTAATTTATAACGTCCGGTGGGAAAAAAATTCCCATGGCTAATAACGTTGTATTCAATTAAATAATAATAATTACACGTCCGAATATATGAGTCGACCCGTAATTGAGCGATTCACGAGCGAACCAGAGTGCACTTTCTAAAAACCGTACGAAACTATATTAATTGAAACGAATGGGAAACGCGAGCAGCAAACGCTTCACGCGATTAATCCGAATCGAGAAAACACGTCGTACATAATACTATATTGTATTAATTATTGCACAAAGTGTGGTTATAAATTAGCGGTTTCCGAATCGGGTTAGGTCAGGTTTCCTGATAAGAATATTTTCGACGCTTTCGATACGACTCTTAGAAGTAATTTCGTTAAACGTCGTTTCCGGAAGAAAACCGAACGATATTGCATCGAACGAAACGCGTTTAATGAAAAACCATAATCGAATTCTACGAATATCAATATCGCGATTGACTTTTCTTCTTTAAAAACGACAAATTCTCCGTATCGTCGCTCGCTTTTTGGATACCGCGGGACGAAACAAAATACGAATTTCCTTTCAGACTTAGCGACGACGAAGCTTCGCGTGTATTCCGATTTCCTATTATTTGTGTGAAGCCGCGTGTTTCCAGCAATATTGTCGTTATCGATATTGTCGAAAATGTCGGTCCAAACCAGATTTGGGGGGGGGGAAACGCAAGTAGCAACGACAACGTAGTCGTTTCCCGATTTCGGGATAATAACACGCGCGGGGAAAAAAAACAATCGTCGAGTACATTGTTTGCATAAATTTTTGAAAAATCATATAGTAAACCATATAGGCGAAACTATGGGGCGTGTCGAGTATGTCAAGGCACACCCTGAATGTAAAAAAAAAAAAATGCTAAATAATATCAATTAATAATAATATACTTGATATGATTATAATACACATAAATTTAATTCCAGTTTATAAATTTAATAAAAAATAATCGATAATAAATTTCATTCATTTTTCAATAAAACACTCCTAAGCTTAGCTATTTAGTTTATTCGATACAATTTTAATTAAAATTATGAAGTTTTATTTAAATTATTACAAGAAAAAAAAATTTTTCATACTCAACCAGTTTTAGATTCAACTGTTTAATTCAGAAAAGGAAAAAAGAAATAGTCGAGAAAAAAAAGCAAAAAAATTACAGCACATTTTTTTTTACACTTTCAAAATTTTCTTTAATCTAAATATTTTTTATATTATAGTCGTTCTGTATTTAAATTATCCGTTGTGTAAAGTATAATATTGTGTTTTTAAGTTTTTAATACAACAAGACAGTACTATAGTACCGTAATTTTACGTTTTACATCGGATTTTATTCGTTTTTCTAATTAAATGACGAATTTATTAAAAAAAAAAAAAATTGAAATTATCGTAATTTGTTTTTTTTTTCTTTACTAATTTCTTTTGTAAAATTAACCGAATTCTATACAGTTAAATTTTCAATAACTCGGTTGGGAAAAAAAATGGGATAATTTTTTTTTTATTATAATAAGTATTTTATTCTATGAAAATAAATCATAAAAAAAACAAATCGTTAGTTTTGAATTTTCGGAACCCCCTCCCCTTAGAAGAAAATCTCATCTACACCACATTGTACCTACGCGCGGGGCAATATACCGTCGAAGACTAGTAGTAGTTACTGCTGTGAAACGTTAAGTAGGTATTATAATGCGAAACGACAAGTAGGTAGGTACATATTATGATGGCGGTAGACGTGCACAGCTGGTGTGTCGGAAATTGTTTTACGTTTCAATTATTAGTGTAACGACACACCGATCGGTCGTGAATGCGTAATTTGTAAATTAAGAGAAGTTTCGCGTTCCGTCACGTTCGAAAACAGCTTGGCAATTATTATTATTATTTTTCCTATACTCGTCTGCGCGGACAGACAGTGCACAGACGCGCGCATAACAACTCTGCAGTATTATACTGGATGTATTGGAGAAACCAATGGCGTCGTTTAATTTTTTTTTTTTTTATGCACAAACCAATATTTATTTAGGCTACCCCACTGTCTAGTGCAATGTCTCCCAACTTTTTTTTACTGTTACGTCCCATACGTTTATTTTTTGATGACTAGGCGAACCATTTCCTCCACCAAAAAAAAAAAAAAATTCAAAATTCAATTAGGTGCACATTAATGTAGTGAAATTAATGATAATTTGTTAATAAACAATTTTATTATTTAATTTAGGCGATAAAATCCATTAAAAAATGCTGAATATACTTATTGTTGTCAATTACAAATAATATTAAGAATAATCTTCGAATTAAAATATTCATAATTCAGGATTAACTATGAATAAAAACAAATTGACAAAATATTAAATAGGTATAATGATAAAATTAATGTTATTGCTCATAGTAGTAGTAACAGTAATAAAACAAAATTAGCAAAATTGATTAAAGCATTACACGAAAAAATAACAAAGTTTCGTCACAAAAATTTTAAATTTATTCTTATTAATTTAAGTATATTTAGTCATTTTTTTTTTTTATTTCGTACATACTTAACGATATTAGATGGACGATTGTAAATAGTGCTCATAATGAACAATAACCTAAATAAGAAAATTCACATAGAATGAAAAAATAATAAATTACAATACCTGGTACTAATTAATCAATTATAATTAATAATTATATAAAATACTTCAGTGTAGATTTACTAATTAGTTTTTTAATAAGTAATAATTATAATTTGAGTTATTATTATTTTTAAGTAATTTTTGTTAGTGCATTAAATTTCATATATTAATTAGTATTTTTTCTTCTTTTTTATCGTTCAGATTAAAAAATTAAGAAAAAAAAAAAAAACAGCAAAAACTTTTTTTTTTTTTTGAGGTTTTTTAATTATATTTATTTTTATTGTTTTATTAAAGAATTGTTTTTTTTTTTTTTTTTTTTAATTCAATACAACCACTAAGAAAATCCCATCTAAGGAATGAGAAGTATGTTCAGCTTTTTTTTTTCTGCTTGTTACACTTAAAATGTACATAAAAAAGCTCATATTTATTTATTTTTATTTTTTGGAGGGGAGGAGGCATGCGAATAGTTTTAGTATCCCCGATTGCAAAATTTTTGCACTATACCTAAAAAGGGTTCGCACCTCTGCTCTACTGGTTAGCTAAGTATTCGAGTGTGTACATAATTTCTTCTTTTTTATTTCTTTTATGTCTTATCAAAAAGTACGTATATTTAAAACAACGTTTACTTACGGTCGTGTTCTCGAATCTCTACGTTTAATTTTCAATAATTATTATTAATTATTACTCCTTCAGTATAATGTACATATATATATACATATCGTTTTGCGAGATGCCGTGTAGTAGTAATACGATATCTGTTATGACTACAATAATACAAAAAAAAAAAAAACGTCGAAAATGATTTACTGCACTACGTACGTCTCCTTACACGATCTATAATTTACTCGCAGCCCACGCGTTTTGGCCACAGACGAGACCCGTACAATCACACGCGGGTACGAAAATCCTGCTTGTACGGAGGGGAGGGGAGGGGGAGAACGTTTTTATAAAATTCAATATTTAAAATACAGGGCGTGTAAGCCGCGCATAATATAATTTAAAAATAAATTTCGCCTAAGCTCCGAATACGATAATATCGTGCGCGACTGTTCGGTCGTATATATAGTGGTATATTGTGGTATATAGTGGTAGGTAACCGCGCGTTCGTACCTAACCACCTGCGCGTACGGCGTACGTTCGAAGAATTAATTATGCATTCCGCCTTCTGTCCGGAAATCACAGACGTGCGCCGCGATCGAACGCCAATAAGTAAAGAAGGAAAAACCGAATAGCCAACAGCCCACGCTACCGAGAGCACGACATATTTCGACCTCACCGACGGCGGCGATACTTGGTATATATTAATAGTATTATTAGTTTGTTTGTTTGTTTTCGAAACGCCACGCGGAAACGATTTCCCATTTTAATGCTGCTACGGCAAATAGTAATAAATTGTAGAAAAAAAAAAAAAAAATCTGGAAATAATTCACACCATGGGTATTCTTCGCCCCTATACACTCTTAGCGAGTGGATGCGTTGAATTTAAAGAAAAAAAACTCGATAAATCGTTTCTTCTATGATGCGGTTCTAAGCGAAATAATATATATAACTGATAATAATAATATTCATAGTTTTTAACATACCTGCCGAGGAACCAGAGGAACAAAGAATACCTGTAGTGCGAACAGCAGGAGCGTATTTAAGGGAAGGGCACGAATTTTCTCGCTGAAGTTATTAATTTCGATCCTAAGCCAAACGGCACATTAGACGAAACACAAAAAATCCTTTTGAATTTAAATTATATTTTTATTTATTCATTTTTTTTTTTTTTGTAATAGGAAATACGCATTTTTATCAACTTATATCGTCTATGTTGATGAGTAATGAACATCCGTAGAGCGAAGTAAGTTGGTTTTTTTTTTTTAAATTTACGTGGGTTTATACGATGCAATCAATTATGTATGTTGTAAAAGCCACTGCAAAAGTCAGTTCTTGGATCGGTACGAAAATCCATCAAACGGTACTGTGAAGTCGACCCGGGAGATGTGTCACCTTATTTGGACCCAAAAAACGACCCGACAGAGTTTACTATCGCCCGGTCGCGGTGTTATTATTCTATAATATATTAATACTGGTATAGTGACGATAAATCAATACGAACCTGAGAGGAAGCCCGTGTGATAGTTTCGTCCTGAGTGATGATAGTTAGAAAACTATCCGGCGCACGTACTTACAACAAAAAATAACTAAAATCGCTCACACTATCGTCGCGCAAATGTCATTGAAATTATTGTACTAAAAATAAAACGTTATAACTGTCCTGAAAAAAAAAAAGAATAAGAAAAATATTACAAAATATTTTTTTTTCACATTTTCAAAATTTTCTTGCAATCAAACCGTTTTTCATGTTATTATCTATCTATATTTATACTTTCATAAAGTTTGAATTAAAAAATAAATAATTTTTAATGCGTTTTTGTCAAATTTCTGGTGGTTTTTCCTAAATTTTGAGTAAACTATAGAGAATTACGGAAAATGACCTCTTAAAAGTACCATTTGAAGGCAAATTCTGATTAAAAAAGTTGCTGGTCGAACTTTTTGAACAAGTTTTTGAATACTTTAAATAATAAACATCATCGTAAAAACTAACTAGCTTTTTCGCTTCACTCAAAATGTAAAAGAAATAAAACAATGCATAATACAATACAATTTAAAACATAAATTAACAAAACACATGTTTGCTGATGAAAAGTTAAAATTGATAAAATAACTTTGTTTGCATACGCAGGCCAAAAGTGAGTACTTGTTGATTACCTACTGATATTTTCTTATTAGAAATTTTCTCCAGTTTGTTAATCTTAAAATCTCATCTGATTGCACTATTGATTTGGTTATTTGCTATTATAACTGAATTACGATGCGAAATGTTTTGGTTCTCTGCTATTAAAATGTATGTTACATATTATAGTTTCGAGTATTAAAAGTGTTTTCATGAATATGATAAGAAGAAAAATAAATACTATTGTAAAACCACCAGTTATCCGCTCAATTCAGAACTTAGAACGTACACAGATTGAATATTAATTATATCTCGATTGAGATTGACACTTTAATAAAGTGCGAAAATGATCATTTATCTAGATAAATATTTGTTATTTCTTTTTCCATAATAAATTTAGTTTATTTGCTTTCACAAAATCAATATGATATTATTAAACTTGTGCTGTGACCTGAAATGCATTAATCGATCAAAGTAATTAAATGGAAAAAGGAAATACGTATCAGTAAAATTTTTATTCGTACACTTTGGAAAACCTATGGACATTATGTGAAATAATATATTTTATACAAATAAATTACATTTTTACATTTTTTTTATCAATATTGACAAATATGTGTCCAATTTTAGATTCTGAATGAACTGAAGAAGCTAATGTTTTTACAATGATGTTTATTTTCTTTTTTTCTTTTTTTCTGTGTACAACTTTTCGTATAGAAATACTTGTTCAAAAGTTTCGATCAATAACTTATTAAAAACCGGATTTGCCTCTAGATTGTACTTTAAGAAGGTCATTTTTTGAATTTCTCAATTCTTCAATTTTTTTTTTTTTGAAAAAACTAATCA
>JAIPRM010003595.1:0-25578 GCA_025469315.1 Stegophylla sp. TES_Ste_2020
ATTTTTTTTTTTCTTATATTATTAACTTCCTTCGTTCAAAATCGTTTTACTGAAGAAATGATTTATCGTTTCTTTAAAATTTAATACGCCCGTCAAGAGAATACCACCCGTCGTGCGAAGTACACCCGTCGTGTGAAGTACACCCATCGTGCGAAGTACACCCATCGTGCGAAGTATGTCCGGCTTTTTTAATTTGTGTTTATTTCTATCATACAATTTATTTCACTACAATGTCATTTCAATTACATCTGTTAAAATGAGAATGTTGTATATTATTATATACAACTGTAAATGAATGATCGTAAACGAAATCCGTTATAGAAAAAATAATATTATCTTATCTAAATATAACTTATAATAATGTATAGTAAACTCGCATTTAAAATATTTTTAAGCGTAATTACTATTATTAAGTATTAAAATAATACTTTATTCATACAACTTAGAGATGGTAAATTTAAAATATAATGTAACAAAACCAAATAAAAGTAACATATGTTGAATCATAAAAGCTTTAAACGTATTAAAAAACATATTATATGTTATATGTATTATAAATACTAAAGTAGATCAGCTACAAAAAAATAAATAAGTAAAAAGTTATCGAATGAACTAAATAAAATATATGTAAAACCCAATAAATCAAGAATAGTAATAACATGTTACGGAGGCGAATTTTATACGGGTTATTTAAAATTGAATTTTTTATTTGAATTAATTACTTAACTATAGGAACACTAATTAATTATAATTGTACAAACAAATATTGAATAAATGTTTTAATGTCAAAATATGTGTGTGTGTGTGTGTGTGTGTGTGGATGGGCATGTTGTGTGTCGATGTAAATATATAATTATATAAAATTCTGATAACTTTACAACATACATTCGAAAAAAAGTTCGTGTTCATATTTTTAATAAGCTTGTTTCGGATCAATAATGTAATTATTATTACCTGATGATATCTACTCCACCATTATTCATCATAGTCATTATATTATTCTTCAAAATACGATTGAAATTGAATAATTTTTAAATTATAATTAATAAGAAATTAAAAAATAGAAAACTAAAAAGCTACTCAGGATAAGTCGACTACCGCTGCCCATTGACACTTGTGGCCTTGCTGAATGAGACTTCGATCCAAAAAGCAGGTACGCGCCTTAGTTTTTGTGGGCGGCGCTCGGATTCATTGACGTCAGTACGCTAACGCCGCCCAACAAACCCCTTGCAATCTATCGAGGTAATATTTCACCCCAGTCATCTGCTCGCCAGAATAATCGTAAATATAATACATATACACGCACTAAAAGTTATATTAATGTTTATAATAAAATCTATAAGTGTAAAAACTTCTCGTTAATTAACTATTATGTCCAATAATATAAATCGCAAATGATAAAAAAAAAATCCAAGGTCCATTTATATCGTACAACATATTTGTTATAGGATTAAAGCATTATTATTAGACAAAGAACCCAAATTACTTTCTAGTAAGGTGTTTTTTTTTTCTAATAATTTGTATATCAAGGACAACGGTCACTAAAGGTTATAACGGTTTGTTGGTATTGTCGAGTCGCTATAGTTACATTTTAATAATTATTATTATATAGTAATACAGAATGACAGGAATGGCCACCACTGTTATTGCTAAACGAAACATTTCAAATTAAATAACAACATAATATATAATAATTATTATATATAAATATATATACAATTATTTGTCTGTATGTTTGGATTTAACTAAAAATTTGTAAGTCAGATTTTGATGAATATATAAATATTATTGGTAATATTATAAAAAAATATGCATGGGACACAATAAACTATAGATTTGAAATTCCTCACGAAAACGAATTTCAATCCGAATTCACCAGATAGAAATATTTCGTATTACATTAAAAAAGAAAAAGGAAACGTACTATATATTAAACAATGCTTTATTATTTAAGATTATCTATATTTATTAAATATAAAAAGCCAGACATACTTCGCACCACGGATATTCTTCGCTCCTCATGTCAGATATTCTTGAAGAGTGTATATAATTTTAAAGAAATGATAAATAATTTCTTTAATAAAACTATTCTGAATGAAAGAAGTTAATAATATAAAGAATAATAATAGTCGTCATTTTCAACACACTCACCAAGAGTATCTGATCGGAAGACCGAAGAATATCCGTGGTGCAAAGTATGTCCGGCTGTCTTGTCTATACTTTACTTTACTTATTTTTATCTAATATATAAAAGGAACAAAATAAAATGAGAAAAAAAAATTTAGTAAAATGTCCAAATTTTTTTTTCACATTTTCAAAATTTTCTCACGCAAAAATGTTTCTTATATTATTGTCTATCTATGTTTAAATTTTCATAAAGTTTGGATCAAAAAATTATGGTTTCCGAGTAGTTTTTTCCAAAAAAAATTTGAAGAATTGAGAAACTCAATAAATGACCTTTTTGAAGTACTAACTAGAGGCAAATCCGATTTCAAAAAGTTACTGGTCGAGACTTTTAAACAAGTAGATTCATACGAAAAAGTGTTCACAGAAAAAAAAAAGAAAAAAATTAAACATCATTGTAAAAACACTAGCTTCTTCACTTCGTTCAGAATCTAAAATACAGAAATACTTATGGTTAAAATATTTTTAATTCAGACTAATAATTATTCGTATTACATAGAAAAAACAATTTACTTGAATAATAATTTAGTACAAAATACGAGCAGAATATAGGCGAGTCAGTGGGTGACGCAATATTTCGCAATCCTTGTCCCTATTCCATGTCTCATACAGAGGGATGAAAGTTTTTCGATGGTTTAGAGGAGGAAATGAGATAACGTTCGAGGTAGAGGGGTTATGACGTAAACAGCATGAAACTTGCGGGTAGGGTAAAGAGGAGGAGCTTGGACGATCTTTGACATTTAAAATGAACAGCGCGGAAGAGATCGATAATTCCAACCCACAACCCCCAGTAGGTACCGTGTATAATATGGAAAACTTACATTGATGTAACTATACTTTTATTGTTTAAACGTATTTAATTTAATAAAAATTTTACTATTATATCATAATTTTTAATAAATCAACTTAGTAGTAATTTATTACTTATATGCAAGGCTAGGATTTTAATGACCTAAAAAATCTAAAAAAAATAACCTAAAAATGAATTAAAAAATGACCATAAAATAACTTTAAAATGACCTAAAAAAATGCCAAAAAATAAAAAATGACTTTAAAATATTATAAAAAATGTATAATAATTTATTATTAAAATAATTAACTAAAATTGATTTCATGATAATATTTATTTCAATATTTCCAGTATATTTGTCAGTACTTTTTACGGTTTTTTTTTAATCAAAACCTTATAAAACTTTTAATTATTCGTCCGTAAAAAAATGTATTACACCAAAATATTCGCCTTGTAATTCTATATCCAAGTTTCGTAAAGATCGGTCTTACCAATTATTTTTTATATGCGTTAAAGTGTGTAATTTTAAATAAAACTAATGAATTCTGTCAAAATGCCAAATTAAAACAGTTATAAAACAAAAACTTGACGTAGGTTTTTCGAGATTTTTTCAGAAGCATTAGAAATATACATGAATATATTCGTATTACATTTTCAGGTTTTTATATCATGTATTTATATTATCATATATTAATATGAAAATTATGGTGCAAAATATGCGCGGCTTTACTTTACTTTTTTTTTTTTTTAAATAATTTTATTTATATTTAGAATTTGCATTAAGGGTGAATTACTCATATAATAAAATATGAAACAATTATTTTGTTGTTATTTGATAATTATTGAAATTTCTTTTTATTAGAAATTTTATACAAGCTTCTTCGTAATATAGGTGACAATTATATTATTTCACTTTCATTTATAATTTTGTTAAAATCGATTAAAACAATGTCTAATACTAAAACTTTACTAGAATATGGAAAAATTGATCATGTAAAGTTATATAACAACCTCCTTATAGAGATTTTCTTAGGAGGAACCTATAAAATTTTATTTTAACAACTGAAAATGTAGTATTTTACGTCATAAGTGAGCCTAAACGCACAACTCCTGAGGCTATATAGTGTACATAAATTAGAGAAGGAGAGCACTATGACTTCTGCAAGTTAAACGTTTAAAAGTATAGACGAGAAAGCCGGACATATTTTACACCAAAGATATTCTTCTCTCTAACAAAATAGCATCATTCAATACTTCCCTTTAGGATTTTAGGTAGTGATTAAAACCGAAATTGAACATAGAATTAAGCGAATGGAGTCATCACATTTTGTAATGACATAAAAAAGCGTTTCGACACGTCACGAAGGTCATTTATTCATACGTTTTTAAACTTTTGACACTCATTAATTATGTTTTTATTTAAAAGTGTACTATCACACAAATATTAAATATGTTATATATTTGTAACTAAAAAGAGAGGATAATGTACTAAGTACTTACTATTGTTGAAATATTTGATATTGCAAGGTTGCGGCAATATGGAAGGTCACGTTAGATCATTATATCATACGAAATATTACCATAAAGATATAATTAGGAAATAAACCATGTTTGGTAAAAAATAAATAGTATACACATACAGTAGAGTAATAACAATGATCAAAAGTGGCCGCAAGGTCTATAACGGTTTTGTATATACAGAACAGAAACATGAAATTTTAGAAGTCATAGGAAATGTTACATATACAGTAAAAACCGTTTATAATGACATTCAAGGGACCGGTCAAAATTGGTCATAATAACCAATAGTCAGTACAATCAAAATGATAAGAAAAATTAAAAATTTGATAATAAAGTTATATGAACATTATATATATATATATATTATTATGTATTACAAATGTATTCAATTTTTGTCACAAAATCGTGATCAAAATACAAACAATATACAGTATAATTCAATTTACCATTATTATTTGTTTAGTTTTTTAAAAAAACATAAAATTTACAAATTAAAATAATCTGTTATTTTAGTTTGTAACACTTTTGTAGTTACATTAAATTCGATAAATGCAGTACGTATGATAAATGTCATTATAGATAAAGTATTTTTATAAAATAACCAAAAATAAACGTCATAACATCCGTATAGTCATTATGTAGACGTCATAATAACCGATACAAATTCGTACATATAATATAAAATTTTTGCAGGGACTCTCAACTTAAGGTCATTAAACCCGGTTTGTCATTTACAACCGGTGTCTACTGTTATAAACGGTTTCTACTGTAATACTTTTTAAAGAAAATAGACCTGAAATTAATTCCTTATTTTCCGGATTAGAAAATTTTATTTTTGTAAATCCTCGAATGTAAATTAGTTATCCTCGAAAAGACTGTAGGCGGAGAAAAGTCGTTATCACATATTTTGGAGAGATTCATCGCATTCCTCGAGATAATCATCGAATATACGTGGGTGTTGGTGAAAAAAGTGTTAGAGAGAAATATTTAACGCGTTATTTCGATGCTATAATGTTATCATTTTAAAAAGTGCCTTCAAGCGAGGTATCCGTTTTACGTTAACGAGTTTCTTTTAAGGTCAAAACAACGACAAATCGTACGGATTTCTGTACGAAAGAAAAATTACTCAAATATTTACATTTTTTCACTAATTTCGTTTTTAATGACAAAACAATATGATGTCGGTTTTGATTTATTCAAGTTGCTCAAAACATATATTGAAGTAATCATATTATTATTATCATTATTTTAGTTTTTACACAGTAATAACTGGCGATCCTGATTGAAATTGTTTTTGAATTTTAATATATAACATCGCAATAGGTATTGCGATATTGCACACTTTGATAAAACACAGGAAAAAAACCGCACATTTTTGGCAGGTGAAAACCGCACAGTTTTTAAAATTGTTATAACCGAAAAATCGCACGTGTTATTATGATCAAAATGTCCCCACGTCCCACAGCAAATCGATTATCAAGTTGAAATGTCTCCGCGTTGCACGGCAAGTCGAGGGATATTTTTGATTTGTGGAGCGAAACGGGGTCGACCTAACACTCGGTGAACTAACCCCCACGCTGGCGGAGTAATAGAGCGAAGTGACGGCGTCGAAATTTTAGACGTGATTTAAATACAATTTTAAATAAATTGATATTTTTTTTTTATATTTAAAATCATAGTCAAGTATTAAACACTTGCCCCCTTATCAATAATTTTAAAATCCATTTATAAATTTGTATGTAACTTTTGCTTTTGTATGTAACAATTCATTACAACATTTGTCTGTACAGAATACATTATTGTAACAAAGTGAGGTTTTTACCCACTGCGTAAGTGTGCGGTTTTTGGATGCAACCAGGCACAGGTAAGTCGGGTATTTCTGAATTTCAAAATAATTTTTTTTTTTTTTTTACTGCGATGAAATCAAACCTGCAAATCGTTTTCGTGACGTTTTAGAACTTTATAAAAATTATAAAAGTATCCACTGCAGGATTATATTATTCTCCTCTACTTTACTCGTTATATTATATCGATTTATTGGCCGAAGTTAACCAGTTACAGTACACTGCAATTTATGGGAAACGCGGAATTGGTTCCCAGATAAAATTGAATCAAATACAGATTCCAAAAAGAAGTACTATCGGGAAATATCGGGAACGTTGGACTTGTGAAAATTTTGGCGTTTCATTTCACCAAAATAACACCTAACCTAACCTAACCTAACCTAACCCCACGTTACACAACAAGTCTAGAGGTGTATAAAGACGGAGCAGAGCGAAGCGACGACGAGTGCCAAAACACGCACAGAATCTGTTGATAGAGTCATAGATAGGGAAATATTTTTTTTTTATTAAAATATCTCTTAAACGAGAAGGGAATAATTGTTGCTGGTTATAATATCATAATAATTTTTGAAATTTAATTTAACACGGTTGTTAAATTAACCGTGAAATCTTGCGCGAACCGATTCGTATGTTACCTGTAGACAACTCGGAGGAACCAACTCGGTAGTCGTCCTGCAATATTATCAGCATTAATGTTATAATTGTATAAGTAAAGACTGGATTTACATGTTTTTACATATTTTTACTGGGTCTACGCAGTGTTATGAGAGTAAAAAATGTTGACGATTCGTTTACTTCTGAGTTCAAAGAAAAAAGATTTTTTTTTGCATATTTGAGAATATTTCATGTGTTGGAGAATATTTAACCCATTTAGCATATTTTGGAATATTTTGTAAATTGTGAGAGAAAATTTATATTACGATATCTGGAAATTTTTTTTTTTAACATTTACAATTTTTATATATATTATATATAAATAAAAATAAATATTCCTAGTCACTTTAATGAATTCCATCATGCAAGTGTAAACCACACTTAAATAAATAATATTTAAGGATTATTTATTGTTAAATAATTTGTTTTGTTTAAATGTTTATTGTATAATTTGTTTTGTTTTAAATTATTATTTGTTATTTGTGGTTGTGACTTTAGTGCTTAATACAACGCTTATTTGAAATATATAAAAAGAATATTGTTTTTATGTTTTAGTATTATGCAATTATATTTATATATTATATTATGTTCCTACTCTTACTGAAGAGCAATAGTATTCCTCTATAATACTTGAGGATATACCCAAGGCCGGATTTACTTAAAATACGCCCCTAGGCTAATAAAAAAAAAAAAAATTCCTACTTCATAAAACATTATTTATTCAATAAGAGCTGAGAGCCCCACTCCTTATTAATTTACCAATTTTATGACTATATAAAAATGTAAAATGAAGTAATTTTAAATTAATTTTAAGTCAACCTAAAAAATTAAGCCTTAAATTTTTGTTGAGTGAGATTAGTATTCTAGTAGATGGTAAATGAAATTTGTATAGATAGGAATTATATCTAGTATCCACAAAAAAAGAAAAAAAAAGAAATCACCGTTCACGGCTCAGCACCCTCCCAAGACGTGGCAACCCTAGGCTATAGCCTAGGTATCCTAGTCCTAAATCCAGCCCAGGATATACCTTACTATTAAAAGAATGTTGTAAAAAAAAAAAAAAAAAAAACATAAAAAAATACATATTTTTTGCATATATTGATATTAATTGATTGTTTTTGCATATTTTTAAATTTTTTAAAGAGAATATTATGAGAATATATTAAGATTTTTTAGAGAATATTAGTAGCATCATATATTTTAGGTGTTTTAAGAGAACATAAATCCGGTCTTTACTTAAGTGTGCTGACCTCACCCAAACGGGTATGGTCGAATTGCACTTCTTTAAGTCGAATTGCACTTGGGTTGAAAAAAGGTAATGGTCGAACTGCACTCGGGTAAAAAGGCAGGTAGTTGTCGAACTGCACTCATTTTCCTTCATTAGCGTGATTAAAAATGAATTTCTTTTTTTAACACATTCCAGTAGGTTAATATATATTTTACATGCATACAACTTATAAAATCTTAAAAATATGTTTTAAATCGTCAAATATTATTTTTATTATAATTATAATTTTTTTTGTCTACTCATTGTAATCAATTTTTGTAATAATGACAAACTAATTTTAAAAACTTTAACTTAGTTATTTGCTTTTGTGCATATAAATTTATGTAATTTTCAATGTCGTTTTTTTTTCTTTTACCCGAGTGCAGTTCGACCACTACCTGCGTTTTTACCCGAGTGCAGTTCGAGCATTTTTTTTTTAGGTAAGAAGTGCAATTCGACCATCCCGACCCAAACATTGGATTCGGAAATTTAAACTGTTTTTTAATGTGTATAGGTAAGTACACCGAATAATCTGGGAATGTCTGAAGTTGTCAAGTGCAGGCGTACAGGTACCTCATTGCACGTCATGATGGAGAGATAATGCGCGTGTAATAATAATAATCATTATTAAAGAGGTTCGTCAATGCGCTGCAGAAGTACACACGGAACACTTAATAATACGAATATACGAATTCCCAGTTGGCGGTAGCAATAACGTCACATAATAATATTATAATCGAGACTGGTAAACAATATTTTATTCGCAGTGCCTCTGATTAACGTGTTAACTAATTTGTTTTTGTCCTACGAAAATACGGTATATAATTACGAATTGGCAGTCGTATATGCGTACGGATATTATTTTAATGACTCGTTTCTTAACGATCGGTCAACGTGTAATGATAATAATAAAAATAATAATAATTATATTACAGATAGTGTGCACCTGCAACGAAGGGGCAAAAACCAGAGCGGAGCGAATACGTTTTCGGGGCGGAGTGTTTTTTTTTCGGGGGGGGGGGGGAAACATAACAGAAAAAAGACCGAAAATATTTGACCGTTCGGAGCGATCGAGGTGAATAACGCGAGAGGAGAAACGCTAGGGAGGGGAGGACGATATGTGAAAACGGAGGCCACGGCCTCTGTGCGATTTCGCGTGTAAAAACAGTGCGAGCCCGGTGTATAATAATATACTATACAGTATACAGGGTGTTTTAGAGTACGATTTGACAAATATACAATAACTTTTGTTGTTGCTAATAACTCGTCATTTTTTATTTTTAATAAATATGTATGTGTTATTCAGCACTGTTAAACTATATAAATATACATTTTAAAACTTAAATTTTCCTATACGATTTGATAAAAAAAAAAAATCCAAATAACCATTTTGTCAACCACGTTTAAAAAAATCGTTGGTGGTTAGTATTCTAATAAAGGTTAACCAGTTTTTTTTCTAAAAAATGTTTAAGTTTATTAAAAATTTTAATAATAATATTAACATTCACCAGCAACGGCTAAATTTATTTTCTATGAAGTCTGTTATCAATTTATCATTTATATCTTATACGTCCCTGGCTGTTAATCGAATAACAATATTATTAAAATTTACAGAAATCTTAAAAAAAAAAATAAATAGAAAATTAACTGATTACCTAAACTTTATTAGAACTTTAACCGTCAACATTTTTCTTTTGAATTAGATTCACAAAATGGCTATTCTGATCAATTTATTTTTTTCAAATGATAGGAAAAAATTAAAAATTTGAGTTATAAAAATAAGATTAATATTTTAATTGGATTTTGTTGTAGCGCCGAACTTAAGTGTCATTTTTTTTTTAAAAAAAAAAAGTCATTGCAAAAATTATTGCATTTTTTAAATCGTACTAAAACACCCTGTATATCCGCACTTGCTAGGAGACGCGCGTTGGAAGAAAAGAAATAAAGAACCTTGGGAATTGCCGAATTCGTGCGTTGTGCAAGTGACGGAATATAAAATAATGATAATATTATATTATATCGTATAGAATGTTATCATTATAATATCTATTATGCCAGTGACATTTAGAAGAGAGGGGGCCCAGGGGCATTCCCCTCTCTTCAAAGAGCTTTTTTTCTTTTTCATATTTATAAAATAATGTTATTGAGCAAAATTTTTTCAAAATAAACTAGACTGAAACAAAATATATTGCTAATATTTCATTAAAATTATAATTTTTTTTCAACACATACACTCAGAATCTAGAAGTCAGGGGTCACGTTAAGTCATGAAAAGCGTTTGACGTAAACTCTGTTCAAAAATCAATGTTATTCACTTCCTAACCTAAAGAATATTATTTTAGAAAATATCAACAACAACGAAAAAAGCCCAACAAATCTCTCACCATAGGTATTCCTCACACTTCGGGTGGGATATGCTTGATAGGTGCGTTGAATTTTATAGAATCGATAAATATTTTTTTCATTAATATGATTCTGAGTGTAGAGTAGTTTCATTTTTCAGTACACAACAATAGTTGTTTGTTTTATATTGAGTATTTTTAACAAAATGTAATTGAATAACGGAATAATCCATGTTCATTTCGTTATTCATGTAGATAATCAATTTTGAATAATATGTTACGTGATAATAATGGATATTAAATCTGCTATTATTTGAATTGGCCGTCGTTTAAACTGTGATTCTAACTTTTACAAAATTATTCATTTGAGCCTATATTTTATGCAAATTATACAATGTGTAGAAAAACACGTGAGGAATGTTTTGGTGTTTCTATCGCAACAAGAATTAAACGTTTTATGATATTTTAATTGAAAAAAATCATTATTTTACTTAAAAATTATAAATTTTATACCAACTTTAAATTGTCAAGAAAGAAGTGTGAAATTACATTAAATTAAGGAAATTTTTTTAGGTTTAGAAGATATAAATGTTAATGAGATTATCTTAATTATCAACTTTTAATATCAAGAACTCACAAGAGAAATTAGGTAACAATTTACAAAAAACAAGGTAACTCAAAAATTCTGTATGAATCTCAAAAGTGGTCGAATTTTTTTTTTTTTTTTTAACAACTTTTACACGTCTGAACAACACTGTTGTTGAAAATGAGCGATCATTTCAAGTTTCTATAATCATATTTGTTTTGGAGTTAAGGCTAAATTACTAAAATAGATTTCATTAAAATTTCATTTACGACATATTTTGCTTTTATTACTCAAATTTTTTGGTTTATATAAAAGGTAATGGAAATTTTTAAAAAGAGCCACTTTGAAGCACAACTGGGATCAAATTTTTGATCTAAAAAGCTACTGTATGAAACTTTTGGTTAAATATTTTTATATAAATATATGTTGTCAAAATAAAATTAAAAATTAAAATAAACATCATTGTAAAGGCATTAATGTTTTTCTTACACTCATGACATATTATTTTGTATTAAATACAAGTTTTTATTTTATTTTTAGAGCACTTTTTGTATTTTAAAGACATTTTCGACAAATATGTAAATTTTAAAATGAAGTATAAATCAATCAAATTGTCTCTTTGTAAAAGAAAAAGTTGAAAAGTCATTTATTCTGCTTTGGGATATAAATTATATTTACATTTTGTGTAATTTTCATGAGACGACAGTAAACAATATTGTATATGCCTATAATGAACAAGTTCTTTGTTCAAATAGTAAAAAAATATTTGAATTTTATCATGAAAAATTAATTTGTTTTACGAAACTATAAAAAATTCGTTATCAATAAAACGATTCGAGGAAATGCGACAACCGGACGTTTCGTATCACTCAAATGAACTGTGATAAAAATCGAGTAACGACTATATTATTATATTGTATTGAATAACATATTATCGTGTTGAATTATTTTTTTTCTCCGAAATTTTTTTTTTTTTTTCTGTAGAATATAATATGCCACTATATAGACTGAATAAAATGAATTTGTTTAAAACAAAAAATGTTTTATACGATATTTTAGAGAACTCTTTATATTGCGGTAATTGCATATTTTGCAGTTTTTTTTTTTTTCAATTTTTCGACAGTTTTTCCCCGTTTTTGGAAAAAGTACTGAGAAATTGGAAAAATTACCTTTTCTTCGTTCAGAATCGAAAATCAAGAGAAAAACAGTGTTAGAAAACGTCTAAAATATTCTTGTGTTAAAATAAAATTATCTACCAATGTTTAAATTTCCATAAAGTTGGGATCAAATAATTATGGTTTCCGAGTCTTTTTTATTAAACTTTGGGTAGTTTTTTCCTCAGAAAAAAAAAAAATCAAAGAATTGAGATATTTAAAAAATGACTTCTTTAAACTACCAGAGGCAAATTCGATTTCAATAAGTTAATGATCGAGACTTTTGGACAGGTATTTCCATACGAAAAAGTGTTAACAGAAAAAAAAAAAAATAGTAATAAATATCATTGTGAAAACACTAGTTGCTTCACTTCGTTTAGAATCTTAAATCATTCAATGACTTTATTCTGTCGATTACTATTATTTTTACTATTTCAAACGGTATCGTTAAATTTGTGTATTTTTGATAATTCTTATAAAGATTTTGCCACCAAATAAAGAAGAAGAAAAATAATTTATTTGATGTTAAGTTTATTTCAGTTTAGTTCAATTATTATTTTATTTGAACAATTTCCACTTTGAAATAATGGAAAATAATATTTGTGTTTCAGACTCGTTGACTTAAAATCAATAAAATTTTACATTGAACGTAAGTTCTGCCTTTTATAAGTATATAATCTTTAAATCAACAACATAGTTTGTTCTCTTAAATAATATTTTAGCGTTTAAGCAATATTTTAAAATCCAATAAACCGTTATTGATTCTGCGAATAATAATTGTATTGACTTACGAAAATAATCATACAATGATTTATGGGACTGAAATTTCTCTTTTAATTTAAAATAATTTAAATTTAACCCGATAACGCCTCGATATTAACTACTATAAATATTATCAGATGACCACAAATCAATAATTATTTATTGATTCAGATTTATTGATAAATTGTCCAATCCGTAAATATCCATAAGTATAAGCATCAGCGGAATTCTTATTTTCCCAACGTTAGAATTCGAATTGTACCTAAATCAAAAATCAAATTTGTCGTAGTAAATTTGAACTTTCTAACTGGATTTCAATTTTTCGCCACGTTAGACTTTTTCATAAGTACCATGGGTCGCTTCTTCGCTCCTCGGTGTGGACTTCGTAGCCATGTGTTAAATTCTAAAGGAATAATATATTATTTCTCTAAATTAAACACGATTCTGAGCATAGTATCAGTTTTTATATATTACTTAAATTAATGTTTATAATATTTTACTTAAAAATTATAAAGTTTATCATTATCACAAAAGAATCGATTCCTTACTCAGTCTGTGCTATAACCCCAAAATAAAAATTATTGAAAAAAAAAAAAATGTTTTTTGAAAATTTCTAATGCAGAAAAATTTCTAAATAAAAGAAAACCACACACACACACACACACACACACATGTACCGACGAGATTTATGTGCACAGAGCGTTTTTTTTTTTTTTTTGTAATGTTTCTCACACGAGGCCGACTCCGCAACGTCCGCAAGGCGTGTACCCGGACTATTTGCAACAGAGCAACAATAGCGGAACGGATACTCGAGAGCAGCTCGCGGCCAAACGCACGCGAAAACGCTATTGCGTTTTATAATAATAAATACTATTGCAAAGCCCACGCGAGGAGAGTTCGCGAGAATTCCAAGCCGACACCGTTAGAATTTCTGCTGCACGCTCGTGGCGATTTATTAGTAACCCAGTGTTTTTTTTTTTAATAATTCAGGGGGTCGTGGGCGTACCCGGATTAAAAACGGAGGGGGGGGCGGACGAGAGGAGTACATTCTAAGGACGGACCCATCCCCCAAAAACAAAACGATTTATTAATCCTAGCGTTTTATTAAAAAATATAGTTTATAACACGAAAAATTATCTTGGTGTGTGTATGTTGAATTTTAAAAAACCGTAAATTTTGAAACGTTACAAAACATAAAGTATTTCCAAAATTCTATACATTTATCTCAAAAGCGATAATTTGTTTTTTCTACAGTTAATTAAACAGAACAATAAACAATAATTTGACGATTTTATGCGGAATGCGTTTGTCAATTCAATAGTAAGACAATCCACTACCCATTTTACTGTTCGTCATTACAATTCATCATAATATTTAAATTTAATGAAAACCTATTATTCTTTTGACGATGAAAATATTTAATCAAGCTAAATCATAAAAAAAAAAAAAAAATCAAATATTGATCTTCCCTCAGTTTTTTATTTTTCATAAGCCGAATGTATTTTAATATCATACATTTGACATGGGTATTTACCATAATATAGTAAAACAGTATATATAATATTTATTATTTATCGAATAACATTTTTTTTTAGTTTATCAGTAATTGTATACAATTAAAATCAAAAAATAAAACAACAAATTTAAATCATATATGCAAAAGTTATCATCAGTTATCTACTCAGACATTAGTCAACATGTTTGAGCACCGACAATTATTTTAGTAATTATCCGATTTCAATGGTAGGTATTAAATTTTATTTTGAATTTTTTTCAGATTGACTATGCTTTTTTACCAAGAAAACCAAAGACCAGAGAGAACCACGAGAAAAACATTTTAAACAATATCATAAATCATAATATTGTTTATGTTTGATGTGAATAATATATTCGAATTGGAGTATTTCTGATGGAAATGATTGGTATACAATCATCATTTTACCTATAACTAAGGTTATTAACTTTTTTTTCATAACGTTGGACAAATAAACAGAAAAAAAAAAAACACACAGCTTTTTCTATTTAATTAACCATGTCAATACCCTGGTAAATACTACTAAATAAGCGGTGAAAAGACCATTTTTATTTTGATAATGATACACATTACGATTGAAATTAAGTATTGTATAATTTATTATCCTATACCGAAATCGCTGGCTCTACAGGACATAAGGACGTACGACGAAAACAACAGCGACGTTTGCAGGATAACTTTATGGGGACCGGGGTTGACGAACCAATGTTAAATCAATAAAGCATAAATATATACTTATATAAGGCTGCAGGGGGTGCCATAATATTGATTAATTTTTTTCATAAAATAATTAGTATCAATATCGTTCATTAAAAAAAAAAAAAAAAGAAAAGAAACATTTTGTTTCATGAAATAGCCGGACTTCACGTCGCTTGTTATATAAAAATTTCACACACACTTTTTAAAATGAGTTCATAAATATCAATAATATAACGTTTACAAAGTCGATACGAGTAAACCTTCATTTAATGTTTGTTTGATAAGAATACAATTTCCGTTCAGTCGACTAAACAGACGAAATTGTAAAGCTATAAATGTAAACTCGTTCGGTGCAATTATTATATACAAGTGAGCAAAAATATTCAATTTCTTTGATTATACACATATTGTATTATTCTTCTTTAAAATAAATTTAATTCGGAAAATATTATATGTAGAAAAAAAGTCATTTAAAAAAAAATTGAAGTATATTGTACTTAGTTTAAAATATGTTTTACAAAATATTTCGATTTGACTAATAGTTTCTTACACATAATTGCACAAATATAAACATTATCGAAAAACAAATTGAATTCGAAGTTTAAGTTCATTTCGGTGCCCGATAGCTTTGGTGTAATTGTTCCTACGCATCAATATTTCAAACATTAAACCACGATATTTTATTTTCCACTTCTATGGCTAAAGAAAAAAAATAATATCCCAGCAGCAATCATTAAATGGAGTTACTAGAGATGTATCACTCGAAAAATAACGACTAAGTTTTCTGATTTGGCCTTTGAACACTGATCTATCCTCGGAGTGGTATTTTACTTTGCGTGTTTTATAGCAAATTGGTGTTTTCAAAGTCGATTTTGTGACATCCGACCAATAAAGTCGTGTGTGCACTCAGTGATCCTGCGGAAAATCGTTTAAACAATGGACAAGTGTTATACATTTATAAAGTTTGTAATATTCTGCAGGGTTCTGCAGGACTCAATGCGTTTGCTTATATATTTTGTTAAAAAACTAAATATAATAAATCTGATTGAACACAGATTCCTTTTTTAGTACCTACCTACCTGGATTTGAAATTTAAAAGCTTTTAACGCATATTTAAACGATTTGGATTTATTAATTTTCATTGCACATTTGATCGTTTTTAAAAGTAAATGTTATCATTTAAATAAAAAACAAATTTTTGTGAACCAAGAATAAAATAAAATCATTATTAATAATAGGAAAAAAAAAATCTGAAAATACAATATCCATCGTCGCTTTTCTATACAGATTTAGAACTGACTAAATATTTGGTTATTATTGACAATTATAAATACAAATAATGAAGTAATTTAAAGGTAATAGAGATTTTTTTGTATTTTTTAAACGCGTTTCCATTATATTCGTAATTTTCGCCCCATTCAAACGCGAACAATCAAAATAAACACTCATATTTAACATATTTTTAAATTTATATTTGTGTGTGTGTGTATATATATGATTTTAATTTTTGCCCTATTAAATTTCGATAATATTAAAACAGATTTCCCCACCTACCTGCGTACCATTTATAATACCATGTGACACGACGATTTTTTTTGATTTTTTTTCATTATAGAAAGTTACTCACTTTTGACAATAATAATAATTTTATATTGCAATACCTACCATCATCATCATTCATCATCATCATATTATTTTCATCATCGTGTCGTAACGTACGTAAAATTAAATTTACTATAATATTATGTTGTTTCGACGGTAGTCCACACAGCAGCAGCTGCGTTCTTATCAAATGCAAAAATTGCGTACAGCAATAAAACACCACAACAATATTATTATCTCGCCAAAATAATACCATTACGGAAATAATTCGCAGTCGTCCAAAAACACACGAAATAATATCATTTCGTGCAGTGATATTTTATATTATTATTATAAATATTATAGTCGAACAAAAAAATATTAATATAATTCACACAGTACGCGAATAAAATGCTGTACAAACGCCGCACCGTGTGACACACAGTTGTACCGCAGCAGTCACATACAATGTTTTTTTTTCGATTATGGTTCAAACACATTTGCATTTTTCGTTTGCCGTGGCTCACACCTGGATAATAATAACATGTTCAACGCACACTGTGTCGTGACGGAGACACACACACACGTCTATATACGGTAAAAAAACCGCAAAAAGTATACTGCTTATAAAAATGAATAAAATAAAAAAAATCCAAGTATTTTTTTGTTTGTCATAAATCGTATTATAATATTGAATTAATAGCTTAATACATAATAACTCAAGTAATTTATATACCCAAACAATATAAATCATTTAATAAAAGAAAAACAAAAGAGAAAAAATATAATTATTCAAATTAAAAAAAAAAAAAAAAAGACGCGAGCACATAGATTTACGATAATAATATAATATATTTATAAATTATATAATGTGTAGTCTATATAGTGTTAATTATTTAATAAACGGGACTACCATATTATAATATTTCTAGGATTCGAGTAGAAATCCGTCGATAGGAGCGAATTTTCATATAATAATATATAAATAAACTTTTTTTTTTTTTTTTTTAATCATTTTTCTTGTTTAGTATATATCAAAATAATATACTAGGCCAACTACTAACGTCTACACATAAATACTAAAACCTACATTGATAGGATCACAGTCATAACAAAAATAATAATAATAATAATAATAATAAAAATAATTAATAACAAATATTAGGATTTTAACCTAAACTGTACAGTGAATTAAAAAAATAATAATAATAATAATAATAATAATAAACGCGCTTTTCGACACACGATCAAACGAATTATTATTATATTAGAACAATCGAGTAGGTACTTAAAAAAATTCCGAGTCGCGAATCGATTGGAATGTGTGTATAATATAATATTATTCTCTATTATGACGTATTCGACGGTTTTCCTCGGTAATACTCTGTACACTGGACGTATAAGCCACGACCACGGAACACGTTCAATAACGTTGGTGACAGCGGCGGCGAAGGCGGTGGATGAGCAACGTTTTGGTTCTCTTGCATATTATTATTATTATTTTTTTTTTTTTTTTTTTTTTTACTTAGAATTTTCGTGATAATAATTTTGGTTTCTAACAGCTAACGGCTCTCGTGTCTGACGAATTCGAAAGCTTGTCTTGCGTACGGGAAGTAGAGGAAATTGTCTGTAAAAAAAAAAAAAAAAAAAAAAAAATAAATACACAAGTTCTTGTTGGAATAAAAAAATTAAAAATAGATTTTCGAATCGACAATAATTAACGAAGAATTTGGACAAAATCACGGCCGAGCGGGCGGGCGAGCGCGGGACACGGTGAAATTTGTCCGAGAGAAAGTCGACTACGCGCGAACCTATAGGTGGTATATACCGTATATACCGGGTATATAACGCCGCGACACGTATTTTACAATGCTATTATATAATAAAATTATATGAACTCACCGAGTCCGAGGACGATTGTGGTTGTGCGGCGACGACGGCCGCGGCGGTCGCCAGCGCGTTGGGCGTCGATATGAGTCCGAGCGGCTGTCGGACGGCCGCCTGCACCGAGGTGGACAGCATGACGGCCGCGGCGGCCGAGTGCACCGCGTCCGCGTTCACCGACCGGTGGTTTTCCAGCATGTCCTCCAGATCGCAAATGTAATCGATCACGTGATGGATCACCTCCAGCCGCGATATCCGCTTGTCCTTCGGGATCAACGGCACCAGATCCTTGAGTTTGGCCAAATACTTTTGGATCTTCTCGTCCTCCAGGTCGCCGCGCTTGTTGCGATGCACGCGGCCGCCGGTCACTCCGGCCGAAGCGCCGTTACCGTTGTTGTTGTTGTTGTTGTTACGGCACACTGGTACGGATTTCATGGTTTTTTTTTGTTTTTTGTTTATTATTGTTTTTATTAAGAAAGAAATCAAAACGCGAGTCCGAATCGGTAAGTAAAGAATAAAAATAAATTATTTTTAAAACCGCGACGAGTGCGAAGAAAAAAAAAATATTCGAAATATAATAAATAATAATATAATCGCCACTAAAAGACTGCTGCGGTAGTTGAAAAACAAAAACAACCGAGTGTTCGGGCGAACGGTTACGGCAGCGGGCTTACGACTGATGTCGCGGCCACCGGATCGGGTAATATTTATAGAGGCCACCGCCGCGGCGGGTGGGGTGACCGTCGGCTGAGGCCACGCCCGTCGGCGGCGGCGGCGGCGGCGGCACGGACGAGATTGAATGGATTTCATCAAAGAGCGAGCGAGAGAGTGAGAGAGAGACGAGAGTGCGCGGATGCCGGAGTTCACGCACGCGCACCACCGTCCACCGCCGCTGCCGCCGTAGTATAGAGAAGCGGGGCGGGGCGGCGCGGCGAACACCTGACACCTGCCTCGGCCGCGGCGGCGGCCACCGAAAAATACCACAGAGGATTTTCGCCCCTCTCCGCGCGCCACAGCCACCGCGCCGCACTGTCGTCGCTTCTCTCAAAAACGGGGACCGGACCGAACGGGCTAGTTGGCGTGGGAACACCAACTGGTATAATAATAATAATAATATATCCTCCCGTGTGTGTGTGTATGCACGTACACGTATACACAATATACACGACACACATACATATTATTATCATCATCATCATACATACGTGTAGTTTATTATATGGACACGGTGATGCTGAGCGAAGCGCACACAGTGCGTATATAATACGTCTATAGACTGGTACTCTTACGTATACTTTTTATCATTATTATTATTATTATTTTATTTTTTTTTTTTTCTATTAGATTATTATGATCCGATTTAATACGTGTGTGTGTGAAGCTGCCCCCTGATCACTTTTACTCGTATACACGTCGTCGACGTTATGCGAATTCGACCTTCGTCGCCGCCGTTTGACGAGAATCATGACTTGATTGGTGTATTATATACAACACACACGTGTGCCTGTACTTTTTTTCATTTTTTTTTTTTTTTTTTTTTGGGGGGGATTTATTAATTCGGAAATATAATATTATGATAATATGATGCGCACCAGTGCAGAGACCGGTGACGGATCCAGAAATTAATAATATTCGAAGGAGGGGCTAATTTAAGAAGTTGACACGCGTGCGCCAAAACGAGATGAGAAGAAAATTTGTAATCACGTCTTTATTAAGCTATAATATAATAATATGATAATCACAAAATTAACGTTTTAACCGATTATGGATATAGCGTAGAAAGTCATATTAAATGTGTTGAAAAATAAAATTTTTTATCATATTGTTAGTATGAGATAAATACTTATTTATTTAAAAATTTTATGAAAAATATTTTTGTCCTGTATTTTATTTTCTTAAAATATATGGTCACCCCATGTTAGCACAATATTTCGTTTCATTCGCGTAAGTTTTACCGTAGTGTCCGTAGTGAGAACGAATCTTGAGAAAAACACTTACGCATTTATGTGTATTCATTGTTTTTCATGCATTTTGTTTAATGACATAAAAAGTTTAGACTTTTGCGCGAAATGACCAAACAAACAAAATACATTTTTAACAAACGAATCACTGCGATCATTTGCTTGCACACTAATCACACGTCATGTTTCCATTAGAGATAATTGGGTCGATGACGCAATGCGTTTTATCGCATTTATCGATCGGTGATGACAGAACATTGAATTAACAATAATAAAATACATTTCGTGATTACGTAGGTACAAGATGTTCATCTACGCGTAGTAGAAGCTGTACGTTGGTGAAGTAATATATTTTCGTAATAAACTCGTGGGAAAAATTCGTTTCAGTAATTTAAACGAATTTATCAAATTTAAATTTAAGAATCTTAATTTTGAGAAATCGTGAAAGCAGTATGTTTGAAAAAAAAAAAAAAAGTGATAAACTTCATTGACACTGTAGTAATATGCACGTGCAATAGACAGGTACAAACTTGTTTTATCCTCAGACGTATGGTCTGCGTCCTCAAAACGAGACGACCGCGTCGATATTAATCGATACCGGGACGGCGAAACGAATTCAGTAAATTAAAAAATAATAATATTCGCACGTCTAACGCCCAAAATATGCTCTCTCGAAGTGCGCAGAGATAATCGATTATCTAATATTATAAACAATGCAGTCTATGACGTACGAAATAAAATCGATTGATTTGATATAATATTTTGACGACGAAAACACGAATTAAATACATTTTGGTCATCAGAAGAAAACACGTTTTTCAACGCGGCAAATACAATATATTATATTCTGAAAATTGAAAAAAAATCACAGTCTGGCTTCACAGCAGTCAGTACACTTCACTGTCGTTACGACCTCTGCGCACGATTGTCGACCGAGACGACCTCCGGCCATTGTGACTCTGGCCTTATACACATAATAATAATAATAATAATAATAATATAATATCTGATTTACTGTGATATTTATTATTTATTTGGCGTTGACAGTGGTCACCATCGTATTCGTTACGCTTTTGATTCGCGTTTTACCTAATGATTTAATAACAATTTTATAATATGCACATTTGATTTATTATCTATTTACATTGTTCGCAATACGTCTTGCTGCGTAATTGTTTTACAATATTTTCATGCGAACGTGACGCGGCAGTTCATACTATTCGCATAGAAAACGTGAATTTCTTAAAATTATCTTTCATCTTTATTGCCGTAGTATTTCAGTTATATCTAAACCCAACACTGGATAATAACAAAATAATTTTATTATGACAAAAATATGTATACCTAGAGAGGTACTCGTATGTTATTAACTCTTGTAGGTTTTTAAAAATAACTTAGGTGCGTTTTTTGAATTTTTGATTCTTTAGAAAAAAAAAATAATAATAATGATTTTTATATTTTTATGCAGAACAAAAAATTATTCAATTCTATTCATATTATGAACAACAATATTAAAATAAGATATTCACTATTTTTACATTGTTATTTGATTAAAGATGAAATTATTTCGATAGAAGCAAAACCAAAAAAAAAAAAAAAATGTATTCCCGAAAAAGATAGTAGTTTAAGTGCTTTGTTGATTTGTTAGCAATCCTTATAACGAAAATGACGATATTATAATGTAATATTCGTTTTCGTCTATTCCTGTCCGCCCGGTTTTCTGAAAACGTCCATCTCGGGACCGGTCGTGTACCTGCATACTTATACACCAAGCAACACAGATTTTTTTGTTCCTGATAAGAGGTATACCCTTGTAATCCCTCGTAATTAGACGTGTTTATGATCGTTTTATTCTGACGACAAAATATTTTGTAATTTAAGTAATTTTCAATTCGAACAACCCTTCGTGCGACCGCTTACACGTCGAAAAGTAATTTGGAAAAAAAAAAAAACTTTCCAATCGTTTTCCTCGCACAACAAGGATTTTGTAGAAGGACACTTTCTCTCGGACGGACGGTCAACAACAGTATTCGTGTACGCGTTACACGTTATTCTGAACAAACCGCGGGGAACAACAAAATTATTATATTGTAATTTCGGTCAATCACGGAGTACACGCAGACTTGATGAGCCTCCGTCACCCCCGTGGAGTCGTTTGGAGCGCCTCTACCTGTAGACGAATATGTTATTATAATCGTAACGAAATAGATTTCTGACGTTTATTTATACGATTATCGTCTCCTGTCCGGTTATTTTGATGCGTCGTCATAAATTATTTTTATTGCGCTATTACACACTGCACACTGTCCCCTTAGGAAACGATTTTGGTCGTTACGCAGGTCATTGTCAAGAAGGTTTACAATAATTTAGGTAAAAATGCTTAAGAGACACGATAGTTAAACACCAGTATGGTGCAGTGATGTGCCCAAAGTAGGGTAGTTCGAGGCAATTAATTAAAATCGATAATTGAGTAACCGAATTCCGTGGTCAAATGACCACTTTTTTTTTTCTTTTTTTTTTTAAACAACTAATCGAAATACGTGAAATATTTAAATATATTAAAATGTACTTAGCTCTGGAAAGTCCCAGTGTAAAAATAGTAAAGCGTACACTTTAGATATTGAGAATAAAAATATTTTAAACGATTTGTTTTTTTTTTGTTTAGACCATTTCGTCGATTAGCCGGTGTCAATTGAACCGAAAGAATAATTAGACCGGTCAAAAACTCAACCCTAACGAGTACGATGATTAACTCGATTACGATTCATTGAGGATAAGACTCTTTTGAGATTTAAAATTGTGTATAGTGTTAGTTTTCAAAAATTCGATTTTATTTTCTTGAGGGCTTGATATATTTTACGGTTTTTGAGCAGAATTATTTACCTATGGTTAACTCGTTATTCTTAGTACTATAATAATAATTATAATCGACACTGGTTTTCCGGAAGACTTGGAATTATATTCGATATGTATATCAACGCAATATGAATATGATATTTTTTCCTCTTAATTGCCAACGCTTTATATTATTTTATTAATGTTTTACCGTTGTGTAAGATTACACACGTGTATTACTACTCATAGACTCCTATTACACACTCACACATACACGCGAGTACGCTCATTTTCCTCGAGGCGTTTATATCATAACATAATATATGCATAACATAATACGGTGATTTTATTTGCATGCAATTGAATTATACTAGGAATAATAATATTGTAAATAACAACAAAACAATACGACGTTTTAGCGTGTAACACTCACGGCCGTTACTACATTATCAACATTAGTATATAATATTACAGTGCATAACATACATTGTACGCGACTTAAGTGTAGCGTTTGATAAAACCAAAATAATATATAATATTGTGTTCCGAAACATCAACAATTGTTTTTGAGATCAGAAAAAACTACGGAAAGTCTGAGTAAAAACGGTAAAATAATATGCTATAAACTGGATTTCCGTGAATTTAGTAGTTTAATTATAACTCCAAAAACTATGGAGAAACTTGAAATTTCCTCCAGTGATTGACTAAACTAATAAAAACTACACTCGGCAGTGAGATTGATGTAGAAGTTTGTAAATTTTAAAGTTTTTTTTTTTTTTCTGATAAAGTATTCAACTCTTGGTTTTATGAGTGGAAAATTGATTATGAATCACAATCAATTTTCAATTTTTCATAATTGAACGGTTGTTTGGAAAAAGATTAATAATTCCAAAAATCTAATTTTTGGTAAATTAAAAAAAACTGTTCATTTCCTTCATTTTTACTTGAATCGAAAACTTGTGTGCACAATATACATAATTTAGTACCTAAACTTTAACCTCCTAAAATATGAAATATTAATAACCAACAGCTTTTAGAAAAAAGAACATTTATGGCTATATCTATTTATTTTACGTATTTTTGGAATATTAACTTTTTTCTAATCAGACTTTCAATTTATACATACACATAGTTCAACGCGTGACCGTGAAAAAATCTCAAAAATTGTCAGACTTATATTTTATTTTTATACGAGAGCTTAAACTTTTTCATTCTTACGAAAATGATTTTTGTTGCGTAAAATAACTATTACTCGTACCATGTAAAATATTTATCTCAAAGTACGTTCAAAATTTTCTTCCCATATTTTGTGAACATTATTTACAAAACATTTAAATTTATATTTATCGCATAAAATATCCTAAAATGTTGTAAAATTATTAATAGTTAATGTAATGTTTGAAATTCATAAAATTACAAAAAAAAAAACTGTAAAACGCTTACAAGATTGTCATTCAAAACAAAAACGTGACTTTGATGAAATATAAAATATAGTTGGGCCGTTTATACTGTATTCAAAATTGGTAAAAATGAAAGTATATTTCGAGCATAATATTGAAAATTATTGCTGTTCGTTAATTTATTTAATATTTTAGTGAACTCCTTCCAAATCATTAATTTACCGATATGGTTTATCTCAGACTCACATATTTTAATCGTACGTTGCGTAACAACGAGTCGTATAATATGTGAAATATTTGTACAGTTTTGTAAACGCGTATATTTCTATAGGCGCGACTGACGTGGAACGCAATATATAGTATATCTACTAGCCGGGTACATAGGTATAATAATAATAATATATTGCTATGTATATCGCGTATATGCTTTTGGGTTTTTTTTTTTTTTTTTGTTTACTTTTAATCTATACGTAATCTCACTTGTGTACCTAGCTGTAAGGAAACACAAGCTCGTAAAATCGAGCCTATTGTAGTGGTGTGATTATTATTATTATTATTTTTTTTTTTTTTTGTCACTACG
>JAIPRM010003596.1:0-25575 GCA_025469315.1 Stegophylla sp. TES_Ste_2020
ATTCTTCAATGTTTTTTTTTGGAAAAAACTACCCAAAATTTGACAAAAACGACTCGAAAACCATCATTTTTTGATCAGAATTTTATGAAAATTTAAACACATATAGAAAATTCTATAAAAAAGATTTTGGCGCAAGAAAATTTTGAAAATGTGAAAAAAAATTTTGGAAATTTTTTTTTTTTTACGAATTTAATCAATGTAGATTTGGCCGTCACAAAGTCTGTGTCTGCGCAACGATTTTGTAGTTAAGGGAATTGCATATTATTATCTCCGTTTATCACACGCGTGCAATATGGCCATAGAGTTTCAATCTTTTCAACAAACGTACCGATTTGTCGTATATTGGGATTTTGAAATGACACGTGAATTGTTCACGTCATCATCTATAAATCGTCTTTCCTACTATTCTTCATATCTCTTCATCACTGGAATTTTTTATTTGAAATAAACGCAGTTTTGCTTACCGTCCAATAATTACTATTTAAAACGTTCGAATTAGATTTATATTTATTTATTTTTTGAAACGTTTTACAAACGTTAAATTTCAATGCTAAATTCACAAAATATGAGAATCGCCAACTCTCTCATAACGAAACTATCCTATAATCCTATCTTTCATAGACTTTTATTGATTTTGAATTCAAAAAATTTGGGGATTTCTATTTTCCCTTCCCACTCTCTCTCTCGATTATTATGAAAATGTTTTCCTTCGTAGGTGCTGCTTTAGGAGGGTATTCGTTTCATTGTGTCTACAATTTTCATAATTCTACGTTTAATTATTGAGTCTTCATTATTTTTTCTTCCGTTCTCCAACGGTGAAATTTTCTCTCCACAACGATTTACTTTACTCCACAAAGTTACCGCGTTGGGGTGCCGGCGAAATGTCGACGACAGAACGGCGTTTCGACACGGCGCTAAAAGCCCCCAACCACCTGGCGCGCGTGTAAAGGGTAGTGTTTAGGTTTTGCCGAACCGGTTGTGCGCGCGCCGAGGACCTTGAAACCGGTCTCCCACAAAGAAGCCGCCGCGGCCACAGAAGACGTTTCCGTAGCACACACACACTGCACAGTTATCCATAATATTGTAATAAAATTATAATCTCTCTGGCGTGTACTACGCGTACACGTGTATAAATTAATGAAATAACACACACGTATACATACACGAGGCCGATTATTATTATTATTAATTTTATTTCTAGTATAAATTTAATAATAATAATAATTGTTCTATAGAAAACAATAAAGCGGTGGTAGCAGTCACGTGCACAGTGTGGTGTTGTGGTAGTGCGTAAGCCCCAGAACAACGATTGCACTTATATTATTATTCAAATATTTTAAATATAAACGTATCAGATTAAAAATCTATTCCCATAGAGCATTTTTTTTTTTTTTCCGTCTAGTCCAACTGCGCACAAATGGTTTGGTGGAATGTCGGTGTGTGTGGTTGGTTGTCGGCAAACGATTACGTGGTAATATTCAAACTGAATACTTTATATGATTTTTTTTTTTTCAGATAAACTAAGCAGACGTGTAATTGAATTATTATTATCATATCGTGTCACATCGTATATTCGTTTTAAACGATTTAGAATAATCAGATTTTTTTCGTTTGTTATATTCGGGCTACGTACACTTTTTATATTACATTTAATGGAAGTGTTTCGGTTTGGAAACGAATTACACTTAATTTAATTTGTTAACGCCTGATATTATTCAGAACGCGAATTCGACTCTCAACGATAAGCGGATTGTATTATAAATTTGAAAATGTTAAGGATAATCGTAACACTGCATTGTTAACGAGCATCCACCTTATGGGCTATGAGATATACTCGTAAATATTTTATACCCGCATGGTCGACCAAAAGAATAGTCTACTACAGTCGGTTGGAAATTTAGATAGATATTTGGTAGTAGGTAGATAGTAAATTATTTCATCCTTGAATTATTATTTCCTAAACGGAGAATGGTATATCCGTAAACATTAATGTTTGTGTTTAAAATAATTATTACTGTTTAATGTTAAATAATTTTAAAATCAAAAATTTAGGCTCATATTATTAGTTTTTCTATTAGGTACATACAGTATTTATAAGTACAATGATATTATGTTTGATGAATGAACGGTTTTGTACCTAAATTTATTTCGGCATCATTAATACTGGTATAAACAAGGCCGTAGCCCAGCATGATGACATTTCGGGCGGGGTTTAGATTATTATAAAGACGTATTTTGACCAAGTAAATTAGGACAAAAAAAATCTCAACAAAATCTGTTTGCCATGATAATATATACATTATCATGAAGTTTATGCAACCCCTTCCCTGGTTACGGCCTTGAGTATAAAGAATAATACGGATTCGCTGTTTACTATTGTAATTTTTTTTTTTTTTTGCAATTTAATATTGATGAGTCGAGTTTAACGCGATTCAATTCGATGGTTTGCTTTTAAAAATTCACCGCAGATAAAATCACAGAACTCGTGTGTGTGTGTGTGTATAAATATATATATATATATATATATTTAAAGAGTACACTGTAATAATATAATAATGTATGTTGCATTTGTTGTATTTGTGGCTATAAATTGTATTTATGTATGAGAAATAAATAAAACGTACATCACGAAGGGATTGGTAAAGTTTACGAGATCAAGAGGTTTTCTGTGCCGTTATACAATAGTCGACGACGTAATAAGTCGAATGTAAATCCGGGCAATGCGAATGCGGGGGGCTCATCGTAAAAGCCCTTTGACAGAGTAGCTCTTAGAGATAATAATATTGAATGTATTCTGGAGGCGAACAAAAAAAAAAACCGACTGTTTAAAGGTTTCCCGGGAACACAAAATCAATCCGTATTCGTCACTGACAACAAAACGTCAGTGTGTTGTGTACAGTGTATATAATATATACGAAGTTTGTTGTGCTCTATATAGAGTATATTTTGTTACTATTTGTTTTCGAAATTCGCATATATATGTATATTTTAGTACGAATGAATGTATAGCACCGGTCGTATGTATAAAACGCTGCGTGAAAATACCGTCTTCAAGACATGAATGTGACGTTTTGTGACGTGCAGCCGGGGGGGGGGGCATCGTGCCAAGTGTACAATATTATTATGAACAGTGAACACATTCACTGCTGTTATTATTATTATTATTATGTATGTACAAATATTATATTATTATTATTATTATTATTTTATTCTTCTTGCGAAGTAATACACTCTACTGGGGTGAGTACGCTCGACCCGCGTACTCGGGTCGCTGATATTTTTCTTTTCACATATTTTATGGATCTGCTTTGTTGTTATAAACTATTCCGCTTACATAATATAAACACACGTAGTAAAATCTCTTCGGATTTTTTGAAAATGTTGATTATTTTTTATGTGATATTCCGCGTCCCCCCATCCTTCCGGACAAATACGACTGTCAAAAAGTATACACATTATGTCTATCAATAATATTTTGTTACGTTTTTATCATCCCTAACAAAATGTGCATCGTATTATATATAGTTTTGTCATTTTATTTACAAGTATCTGTCCACGTGTTTAGTCGAATGAAAATATTTATTTAATATTGTGTCAATATTATTGTAGTGCAGTTTTCGTCGTTGTAATAAATGATATTAAAAAAAAGAAAAAAAAAAAACACAAGACCAGCGAGACCTAGAAGAAACGAAAAGAAAACATTTTTGAATTCTTCAAAAAAGTCGAAGGACAGCGATTAATAACGTGAAACGCCCGGACACTCGGGGCAATTTAAAGGGGGCAGTTCGACGTCCCGGTATAGAGTGTGGGTTGAATAAAATATAATATAAAATACGTCGACGAGACGCCAGCGAAACGGAAAAAAGTGGAAACTGCGAATGTCGTGTCTCGTAAAGGGCGGCGGACTATAAACCGTGTACGATCGGTGTCGCGGATAAATGACCGTCTAATAACGTGTGCGACGTGTACTAAGTGCAGTGTTATGTCGTTACCTAGCTATATATATATATATATAGTGTATAAATATTATGTAAGATCCAAAAAAAAAAAAAATAAAATAAATAAATAAATATATTCTCCTTGTAAAATTCGGTACATTTGTGTGATACACGCATCGATGATTGTTGTTTTTTCCATATGACTTGTAAATTTTTCGCTCCGTTAAGACCGAGTGAATTTATTAAATTAAATAAAAAGATATTGTATATAGAAATAAAAAAATACAGAATCCATAAATTAAACACATGTGTTCTCGAGACTTAACGAGTGTATCGAGCGAATAATCGCATCGACCGCGTTGAAAAATTGCCAGATCAAAATGTGGGCCTCGAACATATATTACATTAATACGTTTTTTTGATGTTGTGCTAGTGTTGTAAACTGATCAGTTACCAAACGGCTAATGCTATAGTATTTATTTAGGTATTAATTTATTGATATTGATACTGAAATAATAATATTTGATGGCATTTTTTTTTTTTTTTTTGGAAGAAGAGTTCACTATCATTAATAACAAACGGTTTTAACCCAGGGAGGATTTAGAATAAATTTAAAGGGAGTTGCCTCGCTTAAAATTCTAGTCTAAGCCTTTAATTTTTTTAAATTTACTTTTTTACTGTTATTTTTGATACTTTTTTTTTTCTTGTTAAACTCCGTAGTAGTAGAAAGCTATACTACGTAGCATTGATCCTGTTTCACTGACTGGTTCTTGAATTCCCTACAGTCTTCGAAAACGGGAGGGACAATGACATCCCCCTTCCCATTGAATCCACCACCCTTGTTATGACTGACAACAAGAAGTTTTAATTTGAACATTTTATAATATTTGTCATCAATCTTCGTTAAATTTTAATCATTTGATTTTTTGTTGCAGGTAAATGAATGTGAAAATTATTTCAATAACTAGTCAAAATATTATGAACACAGTTATTCTGTAAGTACCGATCCAATGAAATTTATCAATTAAAAAAGCGTAGGTTTTAGGAGACATTCATATTTCTATAGATAGGTGACTATAGGTACGTGATACAGTTTAACCTAAAAATAATTTACAATTTATTTTTTGCTATTGCGGTTTATAATTCATTCAATAACATCATTATTTTATTTGGATTTTGGACAAACGTCGTCAGTGATTAGGATTTGTCAAAATCACGCGAAATCCAAAAAATGTTCATTGAAAAACATCCAAATGAAAAACATTTGGATTTTCTTAAGAATATCACGAGTTAAAATTACAAGAAAAAAAATAAATTAGTAACTTTTGAATTCCGTAAATAGTGTGCAAATTAAGGCTTATTGTTCCTTGTTTGTAATAGAAGTTCATACCAAAATAACGATGCTATAAATACAGCCTATAATTAAAAAAAAAAAAAAAAAAACAGTAAGTAAGGTTAGGTACGTAATAATATAATATAAACAATTCATTTTTTTTTTTTTTTTTTGCTCATTTTCCATTTAACTTTTTCTCTCTTTCAATAAATCATCTTAAGTATGGCATTGTGAAGACTTAACGTTATTTATAACTTTGAAACACTATAATATTCTTTGTTCAACTCGTTAATGATGTATAGTATTTGAGATTTTTCATTTGGCGCCGTCATTAGGTATTTTGTTTCCGATTTCTTCAGACTTTAAGAGGATATTTTTTTCGTGTAGGCGAGATTGTTAATTAATGACGGGGTGCGAGGGGAATCTTCTCTCTATAGGCGATTTTAGTTTTCAGCCCAGGAACCCCGACTACGATTGATATAAAACTAAACTAATTGTCACTAATAATCGATTATTATTATTTTTTTAAATATTATCGTAAAGATTCTTTTTTTTTTTTTTTTTTTTTTGAAAAATGAAAGCTCTTGTCACATACTGATCGATGTCAATAAATCCAAAACGTCTTCACAAATAAATAGAGTACGTGTTAATAAAGTATTGATTTTTCTGTGAAAATTAAATTTATTTTTAATTCGCACAACAATATTACAATATTTAGCTATATTGATTATTCTAATAATAATATTATGTCCGCTGTTATTGAATGCGGAAAATTTGTGCCGTTCATGAACTGCGCACTAATAATTGGAAATATGCAGTAACAATTTGCAAGGGTGTTTATATAAACAACGTTTTCTAAAATGAAGTTATTCAATATAATATATTTCAATTATTTCGCCGTTAAGGTTTCACTAAACTATTTGAAACATTTAAATGATAATTCATTTTAACACAATAAATCATAGATATAATATTACTTGCATTTTAAACACAAATTCATTATTATTATCATAGCTATAGAACTTATTGTTTTCATTTGTATTGTTAAATATAAATGAGTATTAATCTTGAGATAAACAATTCAGAAGACAGTACAATGGTATAAAAAAAACAAGATATTTAAATAAGATTTTTATCGTGTAGCCGGGACTGCAGGGAATTCGCATTTATCAACCTAGGCACAACCAGACACATGCCATTTAATCTAGATGAGTCAAACACAACTATTGGTCGTGCATTTGAATTAATCGTAATGTCGACCTACATTGTTATTATTACATATTATAAAGTATTTACTTTGCATTAAGTCGTGATGGAAATCGTTATTTTTATAAATAACTCTGGATTTGATCTAGAAAAAAAAATTTAATTCAAAAAAATCGAGATAAATAAATCAATAAAACGTATTAATTATGATGTATTTATTTAATAACCAACCACATTGTAGAAATTTGGGTGATTTACGACGGTCGTTGTCTATGAAAACGAACAGTAATTATTTATCGCAAATAAATTATAACGTACGCCCATTGATTATAAGTACTAACTGGTATTTATTATTTTATAATTTTTAGGATTTAAAATTTGTATTCATTTTGTTGTTTCACAGTATTATTTCCAGACGTACGTATTTTTAATATTTTGTCTATCGTTCTGAATCTCTGTACACATTCTTTGTACGAGTTTTTAGATTATTTTTTTTTTTGTCTTTCGTTGAGGCGTTGTAGTATAGTAGCGTGCATTATTGAAATCCAAAAAAGATATGAACTCGAGATAGCCGACAGTTTATTATTGAGTTGTGGGGAGGGTCGGTAGTGGGGAAATATTTGCTGTTCGAATAAAATGCAACTGTATGTATGTACCCACGGTAAAAAAGGGTGTAGGTAGACCGGTGTATCGAGAGAAAGAATAATTACAACAAAATAAAAAATAAAATAAGTATATAGGTATGCATAGTATATATATATATATATATATATACGTATTATATACGCAATTAATGAACAAAAGACTTGTGTTAATAATGCGATAAGAGTGGCTACGCACGACACTTTGCATGCAGTTAAACCTTGGCATTTACTGTGCAAAGAGTTATGATATAAATAAATAAAGAAAGAAAAAATAATAATGGTAATATTATAGAGGTGTGTACTACTCGAAAGAGGAGGAGAAAATAACGAGTTGCTTCCACCGAAACGTTATGCGGTTTTCGTTCTGGATCAATTTTCCAAAGAGGAGGGGGGGGACCTGTTTTCGGCCCATTTATTTTAGATCTTTGTAATAAAAGCGAAAATAGTCAAATTATTTATTACCTTATATTTTGAAAAAGACACCTTTTGCATACTTAACAGTTTTTGTTATTACAGTCTATCGATACGTGTCCAGCGCGCAAAACACACCTTTAACAAAACGGTTAGTTAGCGTTGTGAAATTTTGGCATTTCAGTTAATTTTCGAATGAAAATTAACATTTAAAGAATTTGAAATTTATTCATATGTATTCAAGTTATATTTCGACATATTATTTTTGTTCATCGAGTATATTCAAAACAGAGTTAGAGCAAAAATGTGTGGTGAGTCTTCATTTTTAATTATTTTTTTCATTTATCGCAGAAATAATATTTATATTATAGTACTTATTTTGTGTATTTTTTAAACAAACTAAGTTTGACACCTCCTTCAACGGGGAGGGGGGGGAAACATATGTTTCAATGATGAATTCTGTAAACGAGATGACGTCGTATTCCGTGACGGAGATAAATGACACGTAGGGTATACGAAGGATATTAATGATATTAATGAGTTTTACCCTTTTTGGATTTTCCCCCTTCTCGAGAACTTGATTTCGGTGGAGTTTTTGATGAATTAATAAATTCAAATGAATAACTCTCACGGAGTTTTAGAATATTTTAAAACTGTTAGTAATTAAAAATAAAAATATACAGTCGGTTTCTCACTACTGAATTACAACAACATTGCTCTGGTGAAATAATATATATAGTTAAGTGACGCGGTGGTGGTGTTGTGATGGTATTTGCGATCGGAATTTTCAACTCACAAACGTACAATCAAAAAAAAAAAACCCTTTTTGTCTATACATAGCATCGAGCAAAAAACAAAGCAAATCTAAAGTACATTCTATCGAACCGATAAATCTTGGTACCGGTGTTAATCAAGATGTATATTCTGGACACGCCTATGCAAATAGATCATGTATTATATTATACGACTACGGCGGAAGAGCATCCGCTTGCACGGAACAATCCGAAGTCTGTGATAATAATGCCCGAAGTACACTGCGAATTGTGGTTGTTGGCAGTGAATATATCGTAGCGTGTCCGGTTAAGTCCGAGTGATCAGTTTTTTTGTCGATGAATATAAATAGACTTTTTTTTTTTTTTTTCGATTTTCACACAAATATTTCAGTATTAGGAATCCTGAGTGCAAAATCGAGTGAAATGACTCTCGATTGTATGGACTCTCTTAATCCCCTCCCCTCCCCCCAAGAACCATCTCCTGTATGCAGGATAATAGTGCATTTCGTGTACACAGTTCATTCGCACAGGAGCAGGATAACTTAAAAGTGAAACTTTAATTTTGCAATATTTTGCATTTTTCGATGTTTTTTCATTTTTAAAGCATATTTTAGCATTTTTCGGTTATTTAAAGGCATATTTCAACAATATACTTACAATTTTTATAATGTATAGTATCTGTACACAATACGAATCAATGATTTAAATTTAACTAATTCATTACGAATATTATGCATTTTTTTTTGGGGGTTCTTCCTTAAAAATATCTAGAAATCTTTCTATAATTGCGATAACGTCCATAATTTTATCTTTACTACTTACATTCCTAAATTTGGCAGATGGCAAATAAGAAAACAAATTAAAATATAAAAACACAAATGACCTTTTTAAGAGCTCGGGTCGTATTTTCATGGTAAAATGCATTTTTTAAGGACATTTTTGGCTTTTTTTTAGAGCATTCAAATCCGGGCCCTACTTATAAATGTGATTAATAACTAACTGCGTGGTGACTGCGTGTCAACTGCGATATCGAATACATATTATGGACGATAAATTTTTTTTCGGGATTTTTACGTCCAGAGGAAAATAATAATAATAATAATCATAAATAAAAAGCCCCCGAGTGTTTTTGCCTAACCTCCTTAGTCTATACGAACACAAACACTGCGTATATTACGACCGAGTGTACAAACTCTTCAAAAAACGTTCGATGATAATATCACGTGTTGACGATTATACACATTGCCGCCATAGCATTCGTACACACACACACACAAACACGTGTGTGTGTGGATATATCATAGTCGTCGTTTCCCTTCTGCTGTTTAGGACTTTTAATAATCCGCTTGATGACAGCAAGTCGTCGTCGTCGTCGTCGTCGTCTAAATTTGGATCTTTGCCGGCGACATGGTCCTTTTACCGACCCTTTTATTGTGTGGGCTGAAATAGAAACCCGCTGTGGCGACGAAAACGTCTGGAAAAGAGGAGGAGAAGTACAAATCGACTATACGACGGCATTCCGCGCGCCCCTTTTTACACTCGTAACCGGGAATTTTCGCCATTTGCTATTATTATTATTATTATTATTATTATTATATTTTATTTCGTGTTGTAGGCGCGTGCACGTTCAGGTGCACCTGAATTTTATTTGGCAATTAATTAAATCGGACTGTCGGCGATTAATGTTCGAACCTCACATAAGCACTCGGGCAGCGTCGTTTAGTATAGACGCGTGCAATTTATTTTCGATATTACTTCCCCATAGGCGATTAATGATTTTATCATTATTATGAAATCGTCGTAATTTTTGTTAGGTCATTGCATCAAACGCAATTAAAAATTATGTAATATTAAAAATATATATATATATGATTTATTACAGTGCTGAATAACATTCGAACGAACTCTTTAACAGTTTCACATAAAATCGATCGATTTCGATTGCCACAAAACCCGTCGAATTGCAGAGATCGATATTTTATCAGAATATGAGTTGATATTATTATATATCGTAAACTTAAACTGAAATCGAAAAGGGGTAAAAAAAATGAATCTTTTTTTTTCCCGTGTAATTTCTCAATGTAATAATTCCGAGGAGGGGGGGGAGTAAGAGTCGTTATTCCAACGTGTGCGCGTGTAATCTAGGTTTGCCAGACGTCCCGTATTTTAACTAGAAGTCCCGTTGTCCCGACAAATCGCTTCGGGACACCAAAATTTCCCGTTTTTCAAAAAACTACCAATACACCCCTTTGACTCTTAGAATATCAATGAATATTATAAAAGATATCCATTTTTCTAAGTTCTGATAAATATGTTAGACCTGCATGATCAGGAAATTAAACAATCAATTAATTTTGTTAAGTTTAAGTATTATGTATACTCGTATTTTTATAAAATTAATGTAATATTTGTTTTATAATTTCATTCGTATTGGATAATGGCTATTGCCTAAAGAATACAAAATAATTTTTTTTTTTCGTAATTATTTTATCAAGTTTAAAAATTTTATATTCATACTTTATTTAGTGTACGTTCTTATTAACATATTCTGTTGTTGAAATATTATTCAAAAATTATAGAAATTAACTAAAAACATTTTCATTTAAAAAAGAATCAACTGACGGAGGGGGGAGGGGTGGTAAAATTCACTTTTGGTTTGTCCCGTATTTTTAATTTTGAAATCTGGCAACCCTATTACACTGTAATCGGAATCTTATTTTAATTACCGGAAAAAGTATCGAAAGACAATTCCCTCCCCTAGTTTGTACGTACACAATGGTGTTTCGCTTCGAGTTCACGTTTGTTTGAACATTGTGTGTGCTATACGATGTAATGAAATTTAATTCGGGTAAAATTATAATATGAACGGATTTTTGCTAACGAGTGGGCCACTTATCACCCTCGTGTGTGTCGACCAGCTGCAATATTTCTCTACTCGTGCGCGCGCGCGCGCAGTACTCCGTTTCCACGATGGCGGCGGCGCGGCGTATTGTAATTTTTGTGGAAACGTTGATTTCATAATGTGATTTATTGCACGCAGGGTCATTGTTTTGGTCAGAATATTATACCGTGTATTACAATACGCCCCGCTTTCGCATTATTGTGTCCCAGGGATTGAATAAAATTTGATTTTTCAATTGGGTTTTTTTTTTTTTTTTGTCCATGTGATTACCACCAACCCCATACACGACGCGCTTTATTTTCGACTCATTCGGCCAGTTCGAAATTTAAATATTGTGTCGCGAGCGGAGTGAATTGTGTTATATTAACGTGGGGACTACCAACAGACGTGTGTGTAGGAAAAACATAAAACAAAGTCAGTCAGCGAACTGTGCGAGTCGAGAGGATAATTTCCATAAACGATATTTTGTGATGCTGAAAAATATAATATGCATTTATAGTTTCTATAATCGGCAAAGCGATTGTATGAAGTCACTTACATATATATATTATAATCGTTGAACGTTTTTTCCCTACCATAATAAGTTTATAAATGTAATAGAAAATTGTAATTTGATTTGAGAAAAATGTTGTGCCTTTTTAGTTGTTTACAATTTAACTTTCGGATAAAAGTAGAAATTTTTAAATAATTTTATTCCTTTATATCGGTATTTCATAACTGAGTTTATATAAAACTGTTGTCAGTAATTTACTCCGCAGTGTTTATTATTATTGTTAAGTCGGAAATCTATTTTTATGGAAACGAGTGTGTTTTACATTTCATAGTTGTAATTAAAATTTTAAATCTCTACGATTAGAAAAAGTTCCGGTTCGTCCATATTAATTCTATTCAGGAAAATATCATGAAAACAATTAAAAAAAAATAATAATTAATAATAATAATTAATCATGAAACTCGTGTACTCGTATTTAAATTCAGATCATTAAACTAATTGATTACTATTATACTTTCATAATATTGTGTGTGTGTGTATAGATCTGATAAGATTCTGTTTAATAGTATTCAACTTTGAATGTAGGTCCTGAAAAGTGGTGGTTAATGCACACGACAGTCAATTCCCGTTGCGTGCGTGCGTGCGGTTCCGGTTAGTTTTACTTTAGAAATAGGTTGCATTTTAATTAAGTCTCTTTGTTCGCTCTGACAAATTGTCCATTGTCAGCGTACGTTGATGGGAATATTATACCGACGAGGGATGCACGTGGACCACACACACACACACACACACACACACCGGGATGATAACTGATAATAATACCCGATTCGGTTGAAAGTTTAAACTCGTAGAATCAACTGCCAAGTATATTGTTACGGTAATTACGCAGTTTTAAAATTAGAATAAGACTTTTTTTTTTTTTATTAACATTGTTCATCGATTTAATCGTAGATTATTATTTTCAGTCTGATCTTAATCGGTTACGTTGGTGAAAATTAAGTCGACGTAAAGATCTTTTATGAATACACAAAATAAATATAAAAGATTGAAAAAAAAAACAACTTGTTTACACGCGAGACGTTTAGTTTGAAATTTAATTTTCGTGATGAAAATTAAAAAATCGTATTTCGAAGTCGAGAGCCGAATAGAAGTTGTAAAGTGGGCAATTAAAGTTTTAGAAGTTTTTTTTTTAAAATTTGTATTGTTAAAAAAGTATTCATTTTTACTCGTTGAAAACTATATGATATCTTATTTCAAAATGTGATTTTAGTGAAAGTCCGTGAAATATTGATATACTTTATTTCAAGAGAAAAAAATCTTATACAGAGTCTATGTGGATAATTTCAAAAACCGTCTCCGTTACTACAGCCCCCCCCTCCCCCCTCCCAGGAGTCTCGTATACGTTTGATTTACGACGTGTGTCGATTATTCGAAAACACAAACCAAATACTTATTCGAAAATTTTTGTTTTTTTTTTTCCTATCCTCTTTCACTTTTTCGTGTCAGCCCGACGCGCGTCTGTATAGGGTCGTTAATGTATGCACTTTAAAATTATTGTACACAGTAGCTGCGCGTCTAAGTAACACCTCTCTGCCGCAGCAATGCCATATGGCCGTCGCCGTCGATGCGGTGTGCCGGCTCTCTATGTACTAAGTACGTGCTGTGGGCTCATCGTGCGGCGTTTTCTGTACGCGGAGCCCGTTAATATATTCGACCATCCGGTACGAAACGTGGACGAGACCACCCCATAGCTATGATGCGTGTACCGTCATCAACGTAACGAGAGAAATCCGTGTGTCAAACGATTAGCGTCGCGCAGTCTCTCCTCGTCACAAAAAAATGAAAAATATTCCAGTAGGCGAATCGGGGAATCCAATCCGAATCACGTATTCGTTTTCTAACCGGCGCGGTTATATTATCGCGGGCTGGGGCGTAATTTATTCGGGGAATTATCCAAAATGTGTATCCTAGTGTTTTTTTTTTTTTCCATACTTATGTTCGGGCGATTAATTGCAAAGTTTTATGTCAGTCATGCGCATAATACAGTATTGTTTTATAAATTGTTTTAAACCATAGAGTAAAGAATATATATATATATATATATATATATATAGTGGCCATACCTTATACTGTTACGTATTGTGAATTGAAGCAATTAAATGGAATACGCTAAGAGTGACTGTATCGAGAAAAATAAAATTATTTTTCTTATTTGGTTGGTACCACTTAAAATTTTCATATTATCATATTAGATAATATATATATAAAACAATAACATTCATTTTAAAGTATGATAACAGTTCCTTATCAGTGATCCGATTGACCAAGGGACACACAATATTTCGATACGGTAATTTAATTCTTTTCAACAGGTCACTCTGAGTGTATTCCATTTCGATGCTTCATTTAGGTATGAATTACGGTATGGCCACGGGTTGTTTTAAACTGATTGTCTACCAAAGAGGAGTCGAAATTACATATATATATATATATATATATACATACATCGAAACTGATAACTAATGAGGAATTGAGCTACACAGCTTCATCGCTTCACAACTACGTTTTCGTTATGCTCATTTTGAAAAACTTTCCTCTCTTTATTGGAGAAAAAAATCTGCCATTTATTTTGGAAAACTACCCCAAAGAATAGTTGGGAATTATGAAAGTAACGGTTTTCGCATAATTCGATTCTATCAGACAAATAATAAATATTAACAAAAAAAACGATGTTTCAGAATAGGTGTCCGTATAAATTTCTCTCCAATGATATTTATTAATTATTTGCCCTGAATAATTGTAATTTTGGATTTAAAGCCCAACAATATTATTTTTGGATGATTTTAGTTTAACATTTTTCGTTTACCGATTTTTGGCAGACATTAAGAAATCATTTTGTAAAAATGCTATAAAATTTTCTCGCGTGAAACTTAATTTGTTATCTAAAGCAAACACGAAGGTCGTGCGAATTCTGTTTTCTCAACTGCTCCACAGGAGTACCTATGCCAGGATGCTGCAATTAAAATAAAATGAATAAGTTTTACATTATGCAAATGATATATATATATATATTTTTCTGAATTTCAAGTTTATTTGTACACCTACTTGAAGTGCATTGATGCATTTTGATCGTCTGCAAGCGCGTCACATCGGTGCAACGAATTCCACCGCACGTGATATATGATGGGTTTATGACGTATTTTCGTTTGTTGTAATAATTACGGTCTTGGGTACTAGTAAAAAAGGTTTTATTGTGTTCAATTTATCACGAAAATCACTACTTTTTTTTCTTCATATTTTCAACCGCTTTTTAATGAAATTATTCAAAGACCGTTGTTTGAATACGCCCTTTCATTAATTAACGAAAATATGTTTTCGGCCTCCCAGATCGCATTCTTTTGTAACTCGTTTTATTTTCATATATATTGAACCCTTAAAAATATGGTATCATTAACATAATATTTTTTTAAGTAGTTTACTAATTATATGTATAGTGCTAATTGAAAACTTCATTAGAGCCTTAAGTTATTAAAAGGTATTATTAAAATCGGGGAAAAAAATATCGATGAGCGTAATATAAGAGTATTACTTAAAATGTACATGTTGTTTAAATATGACGTCATGCATTTGATTACTGGGAACGTTATTATAGTAGGGCTTGGAACTTCATTCTTTTAAAATTTAATAGATATGCATCTACTTGTGCACTTAAAAAAGTATAAATATGCTCTAAATTTTTTTAATATTACACAAAATTTTCATGGATATAAATATTTATCTATTAACAACAATGCCCATAGTAAAATGGTGAATTTGATGCATCTTCATAGTTAAACTCAAAAGTATGATAAAAATATAAAATAAACTTGCATATTAGTAGATACTTAAATTTAAAATTTTAATTTGCAGAAATAAATATACAAAATAAAACAATGGCTTCAAAAACGTTTCATGAATTAAAGTAATCTCTCTTATAAAATGTATGCATAAAATTAAATATGTAAGTATCTGAAGAGCCTGAATAAAAATTAATAGTTAAGTTAGTTATTAGAGTTAGTTTAAAAGTAATATAATATTATATTATCTGTTATTAATATAACATATATAATATTTTTGTTTTTGAAATGATTTCAAAATCAAGAATTTAATAATATAATATACTCAACCGTAGCTACGTGGAAACTATTTATATTTTCATACGATATAACAATACGTTTAATTGTTCGTATGGTAATTTTACGAATGCTTTGTTTTCGGTCAGTAATCAAAATGTGTTTTTTCGCAATCAAAACAGGAATTTTTAAAAAGAATAAATATGGATTTAAATTTAAAATTAGATTATTGGTTTAGTTATAATTGTATATTGTTAAAACTGCGATGTGAAAAAATTTCTCCAAAAATAGTGTACATACTTACGTAGGTGTATGTAGGCGAAAGACTGTAAGATTCGTGAATTTAATCAAATGCGGCAATGATTATGTGTTTTCTGTTATCGGCGAGTGTAAAAAAACCGTGATATGCCGAGAAATAATTTTTTTTTTTTTTAGGGAACCGCGGCTAGAAATTTCATTACGCGATAACCGATTATTGTCAGATGGAACACACACACAACAATGGGAAAGTTCCTGTGCACATTAAAAAACATTTTTATTATTAAATACATTTAAAAATATTAACCTGTAATTTTCGTACGCGTATTAACTACGTTTATGAAACGTGTCGGTGAAGATCAAAGTAACCAGACTTCAATCGTCTGCGCCTACCTAACTATATATATATATATATATATATGTGTATTATTATTATAGTCGTGTATATAGACACAGTAATTTACAAATTGGGACGATCGACCCGATGCTGTTATTATCGAATAATATTTATGCCCATAATATATATATATATACGTGATGTGTGTAGAGTGTGTTATACAGGACGTTTATGCACCCGACGCAATGGTTTTTCCCTGTGAATTACACATTAGGTTCGTGGTGCGATGGATTGCATTCGAATTATGTGCCTCGGAGCGATTTCGAGTATAGGTCCGTACAAAAAATAAAAATGTGATACGAGTTATATTTTCCAAGTATCGTTAATGTTGTACAATTATATTATATAAACAAACGATTATCAAAGGGGTTCACAATAAAAATTTCGATTTATAATAATATTACGTTCAAAACGAGAAACATTAAAAATCGTATAAATCAATTTCGACGTTTTTCTCCGGGGTGCGGAGAAAAGCTGTTTGGAAAAAAATAAAATAAAAAATAATAATCGATGCACATACTAGAATAGAGTATACGGAATAGAATTTTTTTTAATTTTTTTTTTTCGCATCCGGTTGTTTGTGAAATCATTTCCACGGGCTATCTCGCAGTGTATAATTTTCATGGGCGTCGGTCCCCGGTCATTACGATCGCGCCGAACCTATGCGGCGGTCGATTCACACAGGCATTGTCAAACGCGGTCAGGACGTCAGTAATTGCTGCTACGGGGACTGTACGTTGTAACTGACGTTCAAATTCGGAATATTTGTCACAGGGAATATTATTACTCCGTCGGCAGTACGGTAACGGCGAACTGATTCTTTCGTCGGTAAAAATAAATAAAAAAAAATCGATCTACACTCGGGCCAAACAAATTTCGATTGAGGTAATATAACAACACGTGTAAATGTCTCACAAAACGTCTGAATTTCGAGCACCTGTATTGTTGTTTACTTGAATTTTCCAAAATCTAGGCAGTAACGAGAAGTGAAAAAGAAAAATAGAAAAATACAAACCTGTAATGAACTGGAGAGACTCCGTTTTGTCAATACTTTGGTAATGGATACCATTTATATTCGCTGTTCCCATACCGGTCGGACTTAGCGTGTGTGTAGGTCATAGATTAAGAATGTACAGAGAGGCCATGCCATAATATATTACACTATGCACCAGTGTGAAGCAGGCAAAAGGGCGAGCGTCAGAGTGACCAAATGCTCAGTATAAAAATACCAGACAATATCTTACGCTAGACTACAGTGTACCAAACATAACAACCAAAGGATTTTTTTTTTTTTTCTTATATATGGTTACTATGACTCTCGCCCTTTTGCTTGCTTCATGTAAATTGAACAATAGCCACCCTCTGGTGTAGGTACAGCCATCATGTCTGATCGCTATACACCGCCACAGAACGTTATTTATTTTTTGACGTTTCATATAATTATAATATATTAACGTCGCGGCTTTCCTCTAATCACACGCAATATTAGCTATAAAAATGTTAAAAGAAAATGGCTCGAGAATTTCGGTTGTTTGTGTACGTTTTGGGTAAATTTCATCCCCCGAACGATTTTGAAAATTGTTTTTTTTTTTTTCAAAATATCTACTGGTATTATTGTTATTATTATAAATCAGAATATTTTCTGTACCTAACCAAAGGTAATCTCGCGGGAAATCCACATAGTGCGTTTGGAAAACAAGCTAAAAGTTGTTTAACATATTTCGTGTTGCTTGCAATATACAAGTTCGATTTTTATTTTGTCGGACTGCTTTGTATATATTAGTTGTTTTTGAAATCGGTTTCGAGGGGGTAAAATGACCCAAAGGAAATGACGAAAAACTGATTTTCCGGAGAACCCCTTGGCGTCGTCAAACGTCTCATAAAAAAGTTTTTTTTTTTATCGACATTAGTAATAACGCTAAAATTCGTGTAAGTCTCCGAAGAGACGTATAAAGTATATATACTCAACTGTCGTTGCTACAAACACAGTTCCAATGACATTAGGTACTCGTCATAAATGATTTTCAAGTATACACAATACTTCGGGCTGCTGGTCTATGTCTGTCTCGTCTACAATACTCTTGTACATAGATTATCCAGAGAAGAAACAATAATCTATTGATCTGTTCTTTCTTAATAACAAATATATAAATAATTCACCGGAAGTAGTAACACTTGACAAATCATCGAACAGAAAATCGTAGTCTCTAAGTTTACGATTATACTCAACTGCACCGAAATAATGGTTTAAAATGGTATGTACCGAAAAAACCTGTGTTTGTATTCAATGAATTTCCATTGCAATTCTCGCGGCACTGTATTTTTCTCTCTGGGTATTACTACAATTTTACGCGAAAAACTTTTTTCAACCCTCCTGATACTATTCCAAATTCGAAATCTAGTCGTTTGGGGTCCCGAGAAAACCCATTTGGGGATCGTCGAAACGTATTTACCCGGACCGCTTCGAGGGGGAGGCTCAATAAAACGACCTTTTTCCGCGCGTTCGTGAAGACTTTCAAAATTACCGTTCAAAGTTAATAATATATTAGATTTTTAAAACGTCCGGGACAAACTGCATGGGTAGGTACTGTGCAACAGAGTGGAAGGGGGACACAACGGTAAAAAGTAATTTCTAAAACAATAAAACGCGACGATTGAAGCGAACGTACGTAGGAAATATTACTTTAGAATCTCCGAGGAAATCACAATTATTATTGTTGTACGTAGATATTAAAATAAAAATAATAAATTATAACGACGCGGGAAATAAAATTTATAAAATATTGTTATGATACCGAATTGAAATTGAGAAAAATTCCGGGAGGAGGGGGTGGCTCTGATTTTAATAGGACTTAGATTGTTCTGCTCATATTTAATGATTAGACGCATATTGATATAAGGTCAAAAATTCTTTGGACTAAACTTTTGTAAATATTATATGTATATTTATTTCGATGAAAATCGTTTTACATAGCGTTTTCAACCTACAGCAGGCTCTCCTGTTTATGATATTTTTGATTACACTTCTATTGCTATGAGATTATTATAGTTAAATGAAAATGCATAATTAATATAATATGGTTCAAATCGTATATAATAATGTTGTAAATCAGGTGTCCACGAAAACGCTTTGTCCCAAATTTGAGCTTTTCCATATAACGGGGGCGGCCGGGTGCCCCATCGTTCCCCTCTACTTCAACTTAACCGCAGGTACATACCATACCGATAATTGCCCACAAGTCGATCCACCATTCGTTTTTCACGTTCTCACGATTACCGCGTATAATATTCTTTTGACGGACATGAGAGATCCGAGTAGTTTTTGGCGCCGCCGTCGACGCGTTTTGTTTTTGTTCCTTTTTCGCGAAACGCCGTTAGTTATGATGCGTTCTGTGTGTTTTGCCGTCGACTTAATGAAAACATCGCCGGTGGGGTTCATCCATACGTATAATAAATAATACCTCTCCTTCTACCTGTAGAAAATATATTTATACACTGCACGCGCGCACCACCACCTCAGCTGCCGCCGAGTTAGTTGTTTTACAAAAGAGACGTTTTCGACATCGTATAATCACACGGCCGCCGTATACCGTACAGCAGTGTAAAATAATATAGAATCCAATTACAGTTACGGTAACAGCACAGGGGCAAACGCACATAAAGAACAATGCGCCCAACTACCACCTCCCCTCCTCTCCCCCCCCCCGTCGCCTACGCCCTCCGTGCGCTGCCAAAAACTTACTTTTCTCCCCCAGAAATAAACGCTATATATATATATATATATATATGTGAACGAACACTCTGTATACACATAGGCACAGGTCTATTGATCCGCCGCCGCACAGGAGAGTTGCATGTGTGCCACGTGACGCCGCGCGAGGTAGTAGTTATACACCCGAGGTGTTATTAACGTGTTTTTGGAGAGAGAGAATTCTACCCCCCCCCCTGTCGGCGCGGGTTTTACTGCTTGCTGCTGCTGCACATTGGTGTGTGTGTGTGGGGGGGGGGGCGCGCGTATTATACAATAACTCTTCGTTTTCCCGGTCGCGCGGCCCTCTGCCCGGTAAAACAAAAAACGAAATAAAAATAAAATAAAATTTCGTATAAATCAATGGGGTAGTAGGTAATAGTAAGTACGCACGTATGTATATTCGCCCGTTACCAAAGCTTTTTCACCGCGAGGTTTTTCTCCTCTCGCCATCCTCGAGTCATTATAATTATTTCTCCTTGTTGACGACGCATAATTTATATTGTATATCATAAAGTTGTTTATTTTTTCAAATCGAACGCATATCTACTTAATATTATATTATATTTTCGCTTTGTGATTTTTTACGTCTGAATCCGGTTCGGATTAGGTTGTGTACTACTAAAAGTATTCCCTCGCGTCGGTTGGGTCGTGGGTATTATTAGAGAGAAAATGAGATTGAAACGTCTACTAGAAAAAATTAAATTGAAACATTTTATTTTGTAATAATACAGGTGTGTGGGGTATATGAAAGTAGACCAGACGGTATATTATTTTTGTTTGTTTTTTTGTTTTACTTACCTTGGGGTGGATGGGTCGAAAATAATAAATCTCGCTTTTTATGCACCCCCTCGGGGGAGGAATGTATATATAATACCTGTGTTTACGTTTACAGAGGGAAATATGACGTTCGTTTGAAAATTACGTTTTCATTTTATGTGCACACGCGAAAAAATAAACAAATACAAGTATATTATATTAAACGTTCAATCTTATTATAATGACATAAATAAGAATGACGATTTTTAACGTGACGTGTGCTTTATATTGCATATATTTTATATGTAATTAATCGGACAAAAAAAAAAAATCACAACCTATAACTAAATAGTTTTTGTATTCCGTGTCGTATGATTTACCAATATTATAATAATTATTCATTTCGACAGAAATCGATTGCGGTTTTGATTAGTCGTTATTTCATATATTTCAATATTATATTATATACCTACGTAGAATGTATATTATAATAATATCTCACGTGTGTATGATATAATATTTTCGTTCGAATAAAATGTTATTGTATTAAATTGATAATTTTTTCATAAATCCGTACCTATCGTAAACGTAATCTCATTTTTTTAAAACGATTCATGAATACGTAATATTACGTTGCTGCTATTATACAGAGTGTAGTGGTGGGTGATTTCGTCGTTGGTCTGTCGATTTATAATCGATAAGTGCGAGATGTACGTAGGCGCGCAATAACGAAACGCGTTTAGGCGAGAAACTCGTTTAGTGTAGAGACGACTATTGAATATTGTCGAATGACTTTTATGTTATGTTAAAAGGTTTGTGTTGTACTGCGCGCTCTTGTCGTAGAAGAGTGGGTTTTGAGGATTTGTCATATCGACGGCAACAACGACATTCGCGCGTTTTCATTAAAAATAACGTTTAATAGAGTTATATTGCATACAGCAAATGTAAAAACGGAAACAAAAGGAGATTTGATATTCACTCGAAAATACGTTTCACGTTTCTACACCAGGAGTGGTACCAGGTACTCGGTAAGTACGTCATTTTTTCGCATTAAGTATATTCAAGCGGTTGTTTTCGTTTCATACGTCTCGTATATAATACAGCAGTAGTCAAGTACACGAGTATTGTCACTGTGTTTAAAGGCATGGAGTAAAGAATGTATGAGGGGTGCCACATCGTATACTGTATAGTGAATTGAAGCAATCGAATGGAATACGCTAAGAGTGACCATTTTGAGAAAAATAAAAATTATTTTTCTTTATTTGGTTGGTATCACTTTAAATTTTCATATTATTATATTAGATAGATATACAAAAATTTTAAAATATGGTAACAGTTCCTTATCAGTGATCTAATTGATCAAGGGATACACAATATTTCGATACGGTAATTTGATTCTTTTCAATAGGTCACTCTAAGCGTATTCCATTTCAACGCTTCATTTAGGTATACGGGTTGGTTTGTGTAGGTGTACTCGGTATTTCGAAACTATGGCGTGACGGGCGATGTGTTTGTGCACGCGCGTTGCAGCCGCGCGATTCGTCGTGGTCAGCGGTTTCTTTTCATATTTATATTTTATTATTATTATTATTATTATTACTTTATTATAATATGCTCACGAGACGAGAAATATTTGTAAACGATTGACTCGGCGTGCACGTAATTATTCGCCCATTACCACCGCGGCTGACGTGTGTATTTGATGATGATGACTGTTACGCGTGAAATATTTTTATTTATTTATTTTTTTTTTACCGTCGAATATTGATATATGTTTTTACATTGTTGTTGCGTATGCGTTTCTTTGCGTGTGTCCCCCCCCCCCCCCCGAAGCCCGTGTCGTCCGAGAGACAGACATTATGTTGTGAATTTATATGACTTTCCTGACGTTTCGAAAATTTATGCGCGAATTTCCCCGACGAGAATTCTACTCACAAGTGGACGTATTGCGGTTAATTATATTATATTACGTGTTTTTTGTTTTATGTTATATATCGCGCGTTGTTTGAATAATTGAACTTTTGAACATTTCTAAACAGCAGTGTCCGGGATTTTGTCGGGATATAAAAGAATAGACAATTATTTTAAATTTATTTCTCTCTCTCTCTCTCTCTCTCTCTCTCTCTCTCTCTCTCTCGAGATTATACGAGTGAGCTAAAAGACTGTTGTAATTCTCCTCGTCGTACGAGCGCGGCTGACAGTCGGACAAAGAACGTTTTGACGTAAACTAATTGTCGGACCGTTGAGAAAAATTAGGTCGAGCGTTCCGACCGAGTTGAGCGAGTAAGAGTAAGAGAGAGAGAGAGAGAGAGAGAGAGAGAAAAATCAATTATCGCCAGTGTCGAGGTTTTTTTCGCTTTTGATTTTTTACAAACAAAATAGAGTAAACTTTAAATATTCAGAACGAGTGTCCCCCCTCCTTTGAGTTTGCTCGTGCAAAAACTAAAACAATAAACGAGCGTAATGTGGATGTGAAAATTTCAGACGCAGAGAAGTAAACTGAAATAAGTATATAGATTTAGGGCAAATTGTGATGATATTCACGTCTCTTTTGAGTTCTGTTAAAATAGTCTGTAGACGCAAAGAGAATGTGTTTTTGAAGGGTATTGGCATGACTTTGTTCATTCATCTTTGGCGAAAACCATTTACATACATTGTAAATTGAATCATAATAGCGAGTTGTTATAGTTGATTTTTTATCACTATTATAAACGAAATCTAACTTAGTGTAGGTAGGTTAATCCCTATCATAGTGTATATTTATTCTTCTGTAAATTTACACGTTACTCAAATACAAGTTAGTGAGTTTTTTTACTCTAATTAGTAGTTAAATTTGTTTACATACAAGTAAATACAAAAAGATCATTAATTACCCTAATTAATCGTACGGTGAATATTTTAATAACTTTAATAAACATTCATTTACATTTCTCCCCCTCCCTCCCGTTTTTTTTTTTATGGTTAAAGGCTTGACTTACTGACCATCATATAAAACACATAAAGTTTTGTGTTCTATATGACTTAACGACGTAGATTGTATCTCTGCAGTCGTAAACCCCCAAGCTATATATAATAATATAGTCTAATCACGACCCGAGATAACGAGCCTCCCCTCCGTAGGAAATGCCTTTCACAAAAAAACCCCACGTAAGCTCGCGAGCCGATTGATTGTAACAACTCAAACAAATAACTATTTATTATTTAGTTATCTACTATACAAAGTTGTTACTGTCACGCCGTCCCTGGGCATTAGCGTTTCGCTGCTCTCGAATTATTTTTGGATTTTATATAAAAATAAAAAAACCCGATTCGGTGTGAATAAATCGGTTTTTCGAAACCGTCGCTTTGTAAGTATAGCGTGTGTAACGCCGCACACACAATGTGGTCGGTCGTCCTCCAATTATTATGATAAACGCGTGTGTGTATCATCGCACGTGTAATAATAGTGGCCCAGTGACGTGTGAAACAACTGGAGTGTAATATTGTTATTATTATTATTATTATTCCGTGGTACACGTTCATCGGGGCCTATCACCGGTAGTAGTGCGTATAATCGGGTTCGCGCCCGTATCGTCGTCGTCGTCGGTTGGATCGCGTGCGCCACCTCCGCCGGATGGATGTGCACGCGCTCGTTCGGTCGAAAGGGTTGCTGCCTGCACCGCGTTTCGGTGGACACTTCCGGGGAAACAGTGAGAGAGAAGTGAGAAGTGAGAAGAAAGAAGAGAGAAGAGAGAGAGAGAGAGAGAGAACTAGAGGAATGGAGAGGTAAAGTGTGAGGAGAGAGTAGGGTGTTGGAACATTAACGAGGGGGTGGAAGTGATGGTCGGCGGGTGGGGGGGGGCTGGGTGGGGAGTACAGCTGTTTGCGCGTTAGGTATTCACCGCCGCGATACTACTCTGTGTGGTGGTTCAATGGCCTGTGACAACATTTTAAGCGGAATATGTGATGTGCCGCACTATTTTGTGTATTATATAATAGTGTTATTTCGGAATCGTTTTTTCGTTTTTTTTCGTTTTTTTTTTTCGTCATATCCGTTTCTGTTTTTATTATATATACACACAAATAGGCACGTGGAAATGAATGAAAAAAAATACGAAAAATAAAGAAATGTGTGACCGGAGTGTATCGACTGTGTGTGTTCATCATTCGAGGATTCGCGAGGCCTCTGAGTTTACACAATATTACATTGAAATTTAATGGTATACTAACGGTTTTCAACCTTTTTATATTCGAGTATCGCTTACCCATTTCGAACGCACTTGACTTAATAACCTTTTATATATATATATATATGCTAATTCAAAATAATTATAATATGTTGCCTAATACACCCATATTATTATATGCCAGTCGTACAAACGTAATTTAATTTGTAAACATATTGATATTATTATTTGTAATCTGTTTCGATATAATAAAACACGACCAACAATCAGTGGCGGCGCCAGGATTTTTTAGTAGGTAGGGCCAACAAAAGGCCAACAATTATAAGGTCGGGCCACAAAAAAGTTAGATTTCACCAAGCAAATAAATAAAATATATTAATATAAGTTAAAACTAGGTTTAATATAACAATTTTAAATGATTACAAGATTAATATA